>QPKB01000868.1:0-17893 GCA_003546025.1 Camphora micrantha
CACCGACCTTAACTTAAATCTTTTCTAGAGAATGCCTGAAAAAAATTACAACTTTTGGTAAAAAAAAATAAAAAACTTGCATCGGTGATGACCTTATTTTACACTGCTAAGGTCATCACCGACCCTGACTTAGAATTTTTTTTTCGAAAATGCCTTAAAAAGTTACAACTTTTTGTCAAAAAAATAGGAACCTGCGTTGGTGATGACTTTATTTTACACTGCTAAGGTCATTACCGATCATGATTCTGAATTTTTTTCCGAAAATGCCTAAAGAAAGTTACAACTTTTGGTCAAAAAAATAGGAAACATGCGTCGGTGATGACCTTATTTTACACGGCTAAGTCATCACCGACCCTGACTTCTGAAAAAATAACAACTTTTAGTGTAAATAAGGTCGGCGCCGACCTTATATATTGTAAATAAGGTCGGCGCCGATAGTGTACCAAATAGGTAAAAAAATAAAAATAAAAATTGGACCTAATTACTTTAATTGGTGCATCACTTGTGAAAATATTTAATTGCGTAATACGGTGAATAAAGAAATTTTTTTAATTAAATCCTCCATATTATATATCATTTTCAAGATCTGAGAGCTATAATGAACAGGGAGGACTGTATTCATCTAAGTTTTCTATGAAAGGATTGGAGTGATGTGAAGAAAGTACACTTAATAAAGTGAAAAACAAAGGGCCAATAAATGCACCAACGTGATGGAGCAAAAGATGTCCAGCCAAATTGTCATTTTACAGAAGAAAGAGATACGGGACTCAACAAAAGCGAGAATGAGATGTTGTTTTGGAACAAGTCTTTTACCAGATGAAAAGACCTTTTCCATTTATTTATTTTTTTGGTAGAGGATGGATTGACTTGAGAACTGAGAAGTATCCAAGGGCTAATTAGAAGAGGTGGAGTGAAGTGAAATAAATAATAATAAAATATAATAAATTATATGGTATTTTATTTTTATTGTTTTGAATAAATATTTTTAACTTTTTGTATGAGAAATAGCAGTTTTCTTATTCTTTAATGAGTAAATGTAGTTGCTTTTTTGGACCTTTTTAAAAAAAATAAAAGAGAATTTTATGGGAAAAAATAATTTTTATGGGATTGTTTAACTGAACCTTGACTTAATTTCTATATCAATAACAATTACCAAATGGCCCACGATATTTACCTTCTTTGGAAACTGATCAAGCTCACCTAGATCTGAATAAATAGAACACTTGACTCGATCTTTCACTCATTGTCTAACGGATCCGCCGTAGCCAACCATAGAGTCATTTTCGGATGGTCAATAATTAGGGGTTTGCTGAGGAAGCAAAATATCAGTATAGGATAGAGGGATTGGCAAACCCCAACCTTACTTAGTACTCGATTTTACCATGGTGCGTGTGTACCGTAATCACTTTCATAGCTCAGAAGAGAATATTTTGATTTTCGAATTCTCTCTCCTTTTTTCACTCTCAAATTTTAACATATCTTGGAATTCTTATTTTTAGGAGATTCAATGTTTGAAGAAAACAAACTTGACCCCATTATATTTCTTATCTTTATTCATGTTCTTATTCTTTATTTATTTGCCCATTTGGTTAAATTTACATGTAAAACAAGGTTGAATTAAAGCATTGATTGAGAGAGCTTACAATCTGTAACAATGTTATGATTGTATTTTGTTTTTAATTGTTTAGAATGTAATTTTTTTTTTTGTTTTACTTTTCATATAAAAAAGTAAATCTTTTTGGTCCAATTAGTGGAGAAACGAAATCGCTTTTTACTTTTTAAAAAAAAAGATGAATGAAATTTGTATTAACCGAGTGCTATATGATTGATCCCTTGTCTGAACAATAGAAGCTTTATTGACTATTACGAATCTAGTAAAGTGCTAAGGGTTATTTGTTTGTTTCAAGGACTTGTAATCATGATCTTGGCTCTCTAATCTCATGAAGTGAAATCATAAAAAATATAAAAAGCACTGACTTGAAATATTGTTTCTGAGATTGTATTAGCCAAAAACCATATATCGCCACCGCTTCCCAAATCTGATCACATACTGTGGCCAAAAATTAGCAAGAGAAACTTTTAGAGACTACATCTTGACGAATTCACTGTGTTATTTCATCCATCTAACAATGGCTACTTATGGTATACAGTTAAGATATGCTAATTATACCATACCCTAATGGAAATCAATTCCTAATCACATCATAACATAAATCATTAAATTTAACATAACCGATATAACCTAACCGCATAATAATGCAAATCTATTATAATCCTAGTTTATAATAAACTCATCCTTTTTCTAGGTATACACCTCCTCAATAATATCTAATAAGGAAAAAATAAATACAAAATAGAAATAAGGATATTGAGAATAGAGATTTTATTATAATTTTTATTTTCGGACTTAAAAACACAGAAATATAACTATCTAATCCTCCAAATATGGGATTAATCCAACTGGTTTTCCTCAGATTTAAGAACTTGGTCTTAAGATTTCACTTGTGTGTTACTATTTGAACGGTTCCTAAATGTACTAAAGACTAATACACACACGTATGTAATGTTACGGTCAGATAGTAAGATGAAAGATGTCATTTTATATGGCACATCTGCATGAGTGCAAGTGCCAACATGAATGTCACGTGGGACTGAAAGATCGATGTTGAGATTATTCAAAAATCTTCACCCGGTCAATACTCTCCTCTGTCTTCTTGCTTCCACCACGTCGCCCAAGTCCCTCCTCTGATGTGACCACATGGAGGTGTACGGGATCTGGGGTCATATGGACCGGGGCCTCTGATGTGACCACACGGCCAAAGTTTGTCAGCCATTAACAGTCCAGGATTTCAGTACATTTCTCTCTCACCACACACAAGAAACTTTTGGACCCATGCTGCCTCATCCACCTAATGCCCCCAACACCTCTCTCTCTCTTCCCGTACTTTGCCCAACTCCAGTCCACATCCTCCCTGATGAAAAGTAACTACGAATAAAATAAAAACAACTTCAACCCTTTGCTAACTTCAGTAGTTCCAATATTAAAGTTAAGCGAGGGAAGCTTTCCTCGGCTTGTGTGGTAAATATTTATATGTAAAATAAAGTATATAAAATATTTAATTAAAATATAATATAATATTACAAATCTGTTTGCTAAAATTATGTATTTAGGGGCGTTCACATTCGTAGCGGCGGGTCACGGTATGCTACAAGTCACTTACATGGTGAGATGGATTTGTATTTTTCCAAAAAAAAATGTAAATATACATAATATGACTTATTTCTTTTCTATTCTCTTCAAATAACATTTCTATGTACTCTTCTACCATTTTATATTAAACAGGACACCAAAAAGCAAATGATCTCGCCAAATTACAGTCAATACAGAAGCTCTGTTCTAGGTACATCGTATTAGACACCCCCTTTGATAGATGTATTCTTTTCTCTAGATACTCTTAAGTCTTGAAGGCTTGGACTTCATGACAATTTTTTTTATTAAGCATTCATTAGTTTCTAAGTCATCATAAACTAAACAACATAAATATATGTGAGAAAAATGATCATTACCATTATTTCTATTAACATAGCGATACATGATCAAATATAATGAGGGGACCGCTACGCCCCATTATCTTAGTTACTTTTGCAAAAAAAAAAAAAAAAAAAAAAATATTTTCTATCATTTTCCAATATTCTAGATTTTCTATAAAATTTTCAAATTTTTTTATAATTTTTTCAAATCACACTGCTTTGCTACGTAGCACCCGCTATGTAGTGGCTCGCGGCTAGCTACCACAGGGGGTTTACAAATTTGGATAACCAAGCTCTTCTTTAAGGTCATTGGTTAGAGTTTCAGGGAAATGAAAATCATTTCCAAACACATAAAACACACATTTCTAGATTGAATTCAGGTTCAGGTCCATGAAATTTTACATCATGGAGACCTCAACACCTGATGTCAAAGCCATACAGGCAGGCGGGGTCTGGGATCAAAATTCAGCCAGTGTTATGGGTTTTCATGGATGGCTAATCCACTAACAACTGTTAATGATGGGCCAATATTATATAATATATAGGTGGGAAGAAAAAAATCTGCCACTTGATTCATTTTCAATGGGTACTGAATCCCCTGTAGATTTTCAAAATTGAAGCGCTTGGAGATTACAATTTTGTGAAGTACTGGCCCAGAGGCCCACTAAATTAAAAAAAAAAAAAAAGAATGGACAAGTAGTGATATGGTACCCCAAAAATTCTTATACTGATCAATATAGATAATGGGGCATGCACGAATATTAGTATGGTTATGAATAATACAATTGATGACCAATGCTAAATGGAAATTATTTGTATGACAAATGAAGCTAGCATTGTTTGATTAATTTTGGTAGTCTATCCTTTGACTTTCCATAATGATCCAATAAGAAGTGGGGTTATATTGATGATGAAGAAACACATGAGTCAGCTTTAATCTCATTTTGGTATTGAAAACTTGGTTGCCCCATGGCTTTAACTGTCATCCCTCTGTTTAGTGTGGTTTGTGGTTTGTTATTTTAGTATTTCTATGAGCAATGAGTTATAAATAATTATTATATATTAGCAATTTGGTGCTTTCTGTGTGCTGAATGATCCTTTCATTAACTTCTATAAGCAATGAAAATTGTGTTAGCCTGAAGGAAAGCTAATCCCTATATTTGATTTAAGATCCAAATAAATCATTGAATTTACTCATTTTATCAATTTCTATTATTTATTTAAATTTCTTATTTTTTTATTTTTATGATCTTTGAAGACTGGATGCTTGTACTTGTCGGCCACGTATGGCACGGGTAGCACACCAACTCTTTCCTATCCCATTCGGCATAAAGACTGGCACGAGATTTAAAACCTTTTCTCTGTTGATCAACATGGAGACTCACCTAAATTGGACTAAGTGGCAAGTGACTTGTCTATTTCTGGCAAGATCCATTAAACTTTGTCTTGTTTTGGAATCTAGCTCAGTAAGTGCCAACTTTCATTGGACTTTGTTTCAGCACTTAGATTTAATTCCATAGCTTGATACTTCTCATCTCTCATCTGATGTCGATAAGTTAAGATTTTAAGAGGCTGAACATATTAAGGTTTCCACTAATCTAAATGATAGACAGTGTTGCCCATATTTGTAATTCTTGTGACCATTTCAATTTTTTCTTTTAATTGTTTGTCGTGATGATAACAAATTTGCTGAAGCCTGGAAACTTAATAAAACCACCTTGAGCCATTTTCTTAACGTTGAGCATGAAGTTTCACTTAACAGTTCATAAATTAAAAATTGTTTCTGCCGCTTCTACCTTTACAAAGAATAGAAAGATACTTAGATTTATAATTTTATATGCGATGCATCTTGTATGCGATATATCGGATCTTGGTATTGTTGTGTGGAACTTGAATAAGAAATCTCTCTTACGATTCACTAGTTATCGATCTCAAGCGTTTTTCAATTAGTCTCTAAAAGAAATATCAGCCACTTTCTAATTTTGTCTATGTTTGTGTACATTGCACCTATTCTGTTTCTCTCTCTCTCTCTCTCTCCAAAATTTGTTTAAACTATCATGACATGGATTCATGTGTGTTTTTCTGATTTTATGCAGTTTGTGATTGTTTCTTTATCTGGTTGGGGTTACTTTTCTATGGAGGCTACAAATTCTTCTTGGTGGCAAGAAAGACAAAATGGAAGAGGTTATAGTCATTTTTGAAACCCTTGGGATCTGACGCTAAAATTTTATTTCTGAAACATGTGATAGTCTTGTTTCAGATACTAGACTTCTTTTTGAGTTCTTTCTTTCCAGACTAACACCCTAGACTCCTTGTTGATTAAATTTCTGCCTTCTCACCTTATACGTTGGGCTATCAAATTTGTGATACTTGTGGTGGAGTTAGGATATTTAATTTTAATGTGTTCTTAGAGAATATTTGTTATTATTTTTTTATGTGTTCTTAAAAATGTAGAAGGAAGTTTCTCCCCAACATTTTTTTCTGTTTTAATTTATTTTAAAATTACTTAAAAAAAATAAATCTCTCTCTCTCAAGTTGCTTAACTCAATGATTATATCTCTATTAGGCGAGAATGCAATGATTAGGTGAGGAAAAATAATGTTGTTAGATTCTTTTTGCCTTGTAATGCTTCAAATTTTACCTTTTTCGTGATGAGAATTTGTTTTTCCCATTAGTTGATTCCTTATACAGTTTACCGTTAATATACATCTGCAGATGCTACATGTATGAATTAGTGTTTTCTAGAATTCAAAAAAGGTCTTAGATATCAATGTATTAGTTCTAATTGCAGAAATCAATTGGTTCTATTTTTCTACTTCTTTACTATTCATTTTTATTTTCATGAACCCGCGATGCTACTGTATGCTTGGTTTAGCAAGATGTATAATTTTGTGTACATAATTTCAAGCACCCTTATTCTGACAATCAGTTTAAATTACACATTAGAAAACAAGTTTCAGAGGGGCTGATCAAGTTGACCCAAGTCCACAAAAAGTACTTAGAACACCTTTTTTTCTTTGTTTATTATTATTATTATTTGTTTGAAAAGTTAAGCAGTAATTCATTAGAAAAAGGAGAATACATCAACATTAAAAAATAAAGGGAAAAACAATAAAATCATTTCATCATACACGAACAGTCTGGTGAACTCCATCTTCTCAATAGCAGTTGGCAACTTGATTTGAAGGTGAAAAAGAAACAACCGCTTATGGTTTTAACTTCTAGACTCCTAAATCATGTCAGCTATCCCTAAGGAAGGGGCACAATCTATATGCCCATGGGATAGCACAGGAAGGACAGACAAAGGTAGGGAACCCCAGTGTGAAATTGTGATACCCAATAGTTGAACAAGATGCGAATAAAAATTAAGAAAAAAAGAAATAAAAAAGAAAGAATGGGGGCCTGCCATCAAGTCATGCTCTGTTTGTAGGCATTATAAACCACGTGACAACGCATGTTCCAGAACTACCTACATGTTGAGTGATTATAGTGATTCATCTGATTATAATGTCGGGAGCTGGGGTAGTAAGAAAACCATTAGGATGAATGGAAGTTGGACTCTTCAGACTTCAGAGTAGCGAGTATGGTTTATTAAGCATATTAGTGAAACATGATGAAAGAGTAAATGCTTAGCAAGTGTAAAAAAGATGAGGAAATCTTTTCTTTATATATTCACTTGCAAATGAAATCGTATTTGTAGAGAAATTTTGCTGATTCTCCTTATGATAGTCGTTTTTAGGTTCTTATGTTTTTATGCTGCTAGATATAGAGGATTTTGAGTGTTAGGGGCTGTTTGGAACTCTAAATATAGGCTCTTAGTTAATCATTAAAAGCTTATTTAACATATTTCTAGGCTCTTAGAGGGTTTTGATTGTTTGGTAAACCTCTAATTGTATTTTCTATTTCTAGAGGTTATTGACATATTAGGCAATTGCTAAATGTATCTGTACATAATCTCTATAGGCTGTATTAGTTAGTGCTGTTTTGGTCTCTTTTTATTCTATTTTACCTTTTTTTTAATGCATCCCTCTCTCTCTCTCCTCTCTCTCTCTTCTTCTCTTCACACTATATTATATTATTATTTATCTGTGTATGTAAAATCATTTTTCTATATCTATGTTTGTGAACCATTGATATCTATCATCATCAAACTGTTAGTACTATCTATTGGTTTCTCACTAAGGCTTGTCCCCCTTGATCGTGTAGAAAAAAGTTTCAACCCTTTATTGCTTCAACTATGTTATAAAAAAATAAAACACAAAAAATATAAAAAAACTATGGGACTCCATTTCAGTATTTTTTTTCCCTTTTTCACCACTTCTTCATGTCCTAGTTAAGGTTCCACATTCTGGTGTGGAATGTACCATAGCTGTCCTTCTCGATCACACTTATTTGTGGCTTTGATTCCAAAAGGAAAACGTTTCAGCGTTTCATTCAGAGTTGTGTTTGATAACTAAATAAAAGATATATATTTAGGAAAATAACATGATATAAAAAAGTGAACAGAGCAAACACACTAATACTATTTAATCATTCATTAAGTGAACATGTAATATGCTATATCTACATCAAATAACCATGATCCCAATCCCTGCTATGGTGCTACGTGTGAATAATTAATAAGAAGATAAGACAAAGAAGACAGCCATATGAAAGGGAACCACTCAAGGCTCAAAAGACTCATACCCTTGCTTTGAATGGAAAAGTACAAAAAATAATCCATGCTCAGCCTTAATGAGGGCATATCGGTAGAAAGCTAACTCGAGAGAGAGGAAGCATATTGGTAGAAAGCTAATGTGTGTGGTGTGTGTGAGAGGAGAGGAGCTAGAGAGAGAGAGAAGAGAGAAAAGTTCAAGTGGAAATAATTTTAACTGAAATCCTTAGGCAGGGTTTTTTTATTTCAGTTTATGACTACAATTAATAGTTTTGGTCACTTCGCATATGGACAAAAATTGACAATTAGGGAAGACCCAAAATCTGAAGTCCGGTGGATATTTTTGGCCGGATACCAATTGTTCTATATTTACGTGGGTGGCACAAGAAACTAGTTATTACCGAAAGAGCAATCTTTTTCTTCCCTTGGATTTCCTAACTATAAGTATTTGACATTTTTTTTGTTCCAATCAATGCTCAAAACATGATCTGCCAGAAGATATCCCGCCTACCCTGCATGGCAATACTACACAGCATATCCCCATGTAGAGTTTCCTGAGTTTTAGTCTTTGTTTTACTGAGCTCATTGCTTCTGAATTAGTGATGAATGCTCATTGTCCCATGTTCATTTTGAAATTTTTTATATTTCCATATCTAATTAATGCAGTCATGTTCCCTTTCTCATAAATCACAGGAGCACTCCTAGGCTAATGGGGTTGTGTGATAGTGATGGAATCAATGATTTTCTTTTTTTTTTGAGAAACCCATGGATTAGTGATCCAAAAGTGCAGCATGGTTGGGGATGTGTGGGGGTGGGAGAGGAGAGGGATTCTTACCTCATGCTTATTCTGGAATACCCAAAAAAGTGGGTGATGGGGTGTTCCTAAGTGTTGTGAGGTTTTGTTTAGTGTGGGCCAATTGTCATAAGTGCGCTGCTTGGCAAACCCATTGCACCTAAGGTGCATCAACAACAAAGAAATTTTGAACAACAAACAAACACAGCTGCAGCTTCATTATCCTGGTAATTGTACTATACCTTAAAAACCCACCCATCAGCATCCACTCTAATTTCTGGCAACATGTTAGTAGAGTTGGTAGAAATCAATGCGTCTGTATGATTTATCCTTAACCAACCATCAGCAATTTTAAGAAAGGTTAATTTCCAATAAAGTGCAATCAACAAACCAAAGTACAGTTCAACAAACCAAGCACATCATCCACCATGAGTAGTTGGATAGTTCTTACTGTTTCCTCAAAAATGTATTTTAAGCTTTCTATTAGACATAAAAATATAAGAGAATAGAGCTTGAAGATCATAGAGATGGGCCTTTTAAGGTCTAAATTTGAGGTGTAAATAATGTTTTAAAGGAACTTTGTATCCAATTGAAGGGTTTGGATCTAGCCTGACAGATCGAAATAAGATTTGCAATTGCTTTTAAATATTCTTGCTTGTTTATTGAAATCGGCAATATTAAAAAATGTTGATTCAATAAAGTGCATTCAACAAAGCAAATGACATTCAACAAACCAAAGCTCATCAACATGAGCAGTTGGAGAATTCTACTGTTCCTCCAAATGTATTTTGAGATTTTATTTATTAGAAAATAAAAATTTAAGAGGAGAGCTACCAATGATGCGTTCTGGATTGTGGATGGATCTTCATTAGTCTGGGTCCGAGTCGTCTAAGAATTCTGAATTTCTTCAGTCGTCTAATAAGAATTCTGAAGTCTGGGAATTCTTCATTCCTGACAAGAAAAAGTATAAAGCCCAAGTCATCTGATTAAAGATTCAATTCCCTAATATCAAATATGCAGACTAGAGACAAAATGAACATGCACCTGAATCTAAATCCAAATCACCTAAAAGGCACTACCAGTCCGGATCTCAAATCTAAAAGGTCCTATTAGAGTCTACATTTGAATCGGAACCTCAGATCATAGAGATGGGCCTTTTAAGGTCTAAATTTGAGGTGTAAATAATGTTTTAAGGGAATTTTGGATCCAAGTGAAAGGTTTGGGTCTGGCCTAACAGAGCCAAATGACTGAATGAATTGTAAGATCCCCCAAGGGCTTATAGCAATGCATCAAAATGCTTTTTACAAAGAACTCTTACATCTGCCGGAAGTTGGCCTCGCGTTTTGTAAGGAAGGGCAGGAAGTGGGCCTAGGTGTGTGGACGGTCCTCTAATGGAGCCCAATCTTCAATTGAATTACAAATTGGATATCCGACTAAATGGGCCTATGAGACTCGTCTAAGCTTAAATTGAATCTCGGATACTAAAGATTGGCAACTTGAGGGCCATATCTGAAATTGAAAACAACGTTTTTTTTTTTTTTTTTTTAGGGTTTGATGGATTCAGGTGTATGCAAATTGATGAGGTCCATTGAGGAATCTGTGGGCCCTCCTAGCTAAGGATTTGATCGAGCCTGTTAGGGCATAATGACTAAATGAAAGATTAAAGATTGAATTCAAAACCAACAAATCCCATACCACAGTTTGGCTCTATAGTCGAAGTGAGCCTTGATTTGTGGATGGTCCCACTTCAAGTCATCCCACCATCCCTTCTCTCCTCCTATCTCTTTGAGAGCGCAAGGTAGGTTGTCCACAGAGAAGGGGAGCTTCTTCAACTCAGGACAAAATTTTATATCGATGGTCTCCAATGCATTGCAAATTAATACCCCTGAGCAGATGCCCTTTCAGTTGTTGTAAATTGCGGATGACTAAACTCTGTAGCTGAGAGAGTATCAACATAGCATTGTTATCGTCTTCTCTGGTTATTCCCATTTCTTCCTCCTCTCCTACTATCTCTTTCATTTGCTTACAGCTCGAGACTGAAATACTCTTCAAGCATCTAAGTTGCTGCAACAGCCTAGCTGGGAGTAGATACTTCAATTTGTTGCAACGAAATACAATCAAGGACTCAAGGCTTTTAAGTGCATCCGGTGATGGAATTCCTTTGCAAAGGACTAGTAATTCTGGAATATCACTAATTTCCAATTCCTTTATTTCAGCTAGTAATGGTTCCTCCTCCACCATTAAGTACTCCATGTTCTTGCAGCGGTCGATTTTACAACAATACAACTCACTCTTATGCAGTAAGCGTGTGAAATGCCACAAGCTACTTATTTGACAACGCCTTATGATGAGCCGCTGAGTGGTATCGGGGAGCAGTAACTGGTTTTCTTCACCAATAAGATCGCAGCCACCAATCTCAACACAGGAGCACTCAGCCATACGTGAAACATATCTACCGACAGCAGACAAAATCTTTTCATCGTTTGCCACTTGTTCGATTTGCGCGTGCTGAAGGAATCGGACAATTCCTGGAAAATGAATATCCAGAATAGCCAGTCGAGTGGAGTTCATAATTCTCAATTCCGGCTCCTTCCCCTGTCTTTGAAGACCACTTCATCTGTTCCACGCATTGTCACACTTCAGATGAGAGAGCTAGGTAAATACCAGCTGGAAATACACGTAACTCCCAAGTATTATCGAGGTGAAGTGCGCGAGTTCTCAAGTTAGAAACAGAATTAGGCAATGAGTTATCTTGTGAAAGAGAGTTTTAAGAACTCGGAGCTGCACATGGTGGTTAAAATAAGAATCAGTGGAGGATCTTCCGTAGAGGGTTTTTGAAGAATAAGGTTAAGAGAATTTGACAATTGGGTCACCAGAAAGTTCTTCTATGTCATTATCCCATCACCGAGATCCTCTCGGCATCTTCCTGGAAACCGTCGAAAGATCCTTTAATTGCTGACCTGCATAGATCTCCGATCGTGGCTTCTCTGTTCTTGTAATTATGATTGCCATATCCCTGATTAAATCATGCATTTTGAACAAACATGCATCTTCACGATTGTCACCATCTCTCCCACTTGAAACTTTACTAGTTGGAAAAAAAAATCCAAAAAGGGTATGCCCTTCGTTGATATATCTTCTCTGGTCCCCCTTTTGTCTCTATTAACCCTCACAAATCAATTGTTAATAAGCTCATTTAGCAGAGATTTTGTGGTCTTCAGGATATAATGATTGCAGAACAAGAACAATATTGGATAATGTGTCAACCCAATCGAGTAATAACTAAACTTTAGTGGTACTAAGACCTTGTCAATGCCTCAAACTTTCCGTTTGCTTCTTTCAGATTTTCAAAGCACACTTCCATACTCGGGCATTGTCAACACCGCACATGGATCTCCAACTGTGTTTTAAATTGCCATGGCAAATTGCAACACTCCTTAGCAACATCCCTTGCAAGGCTTTCTATATCCTTAGAGAGGATACACTACCCACAGATTTCCTTGAAGAAATTCATGATTCCTCTTACAGAAAGAACTCGTACTAATTGCATGTGCTTGCATCCCGTCCGCATATTCCTTTGGTCACGGTAGTGAGAACTAACTTTGCAACCATTTTCTTCACATGGAATAGGAATGCCAACCTCAAACTAGATCAAATTGCTTCCACATATCATCAAGGATGAACAAAAACTTTTTCGTCGCTTCAAAGCATTAAATATCTTTATTGCTACTGTCATCTCTCATCATCATCTTCTCCATGTCTATTTTCAACTCTTTGCAATCTTTCTTTCGTTTGTAGCTTGTTTCACATCTACATCATTAAGAAACAGTTTATCCATATAAAACAATCAAATGCTGGGTTCCTGATTGTTTGAGACCAGTATCGTTTGTGAATGTTTCTCTAGATTGTTGTCTTTCCAACTCCTCCCCATACCATGCACTCCATTATTTTTTCTTCGTGCCCAATATGCCAACTCAAATCTCTCGCTGTTGTTAATTTCCGCTTTGTTTTACTCCACTATAGGCATCGTAGGTAGTGCATTACTTGCTAGTGGTAGTGGTTCAGTGACACCCATTTCAAATTTGCCATTTGTAATTAGTCGTCCCACTTGACCAATCAATATCGATGACTTTCTTGCAAATCTTCCGAGCCTGTAGTAATTTGGAAAAAGTCCTTTCCAACAATTTTTTTGTTCTTCAAAGTCTCTCTGTGTATCCACTTACTTTCCTTTCCATAGATTCCACTTCTTGTAGCCAATGCAGTCACTTGATTCGAAGCACTCCCACCTTGTAACTCGGGCCGAACTCTACTCTTCTCTAATATCATTGTTTGTTAGCAATCAATGTTACGCCCTTTTACTTTCCAAAGTCTCCATATTTTTTGCTTTAATTGTTTTTGGTAATCGATTGTCTTGAAAGACAAGCACATAAGGGCTTCAAGCCTTCAGCAGCAGCAGATTCTATTGACACTATAGATAGAAAGGAAAATGATAGTAATTAGAGAAATTGAGAAAAAATACAATACAATAAAGTAGAAAACACAAGTAAAAGAGAAATGAGAAATGATTGTTTATATAACTAAGAACCTGACTATATAGTTTTATTGTGTTATATCTTTTCTGAAGATTCTTAGATGGACAAGTGGTTGTATGAATTTTCAAGTACATCTTTGCAAGCATGAAAGTCAAATGCAATAAATTGAATGCTAACGATGTTGATACAGTTTCGACTGTTCTAGTCCTAAAATTTAGAGAGATAAACTATATATAAAGTAAGTAGTTGGGAGTTGGATTGGGGATCCTTCATTGAGAAGGAGATTCAGGATTTATTATATTTATCATCATCATCAATATCATCTTAGGTGTTGTTTATTATTATTAGACTTATTCAAATTTATTAGGCCTAGACTTAAGGAATCTAGGGAGGTTAAAAACTTAATAGAGAACTACCGAAAGATTTCGGGCCAACTTATTAACTTCCACATATCTACAGTTTATTTTAGCAATGGGGCTTGCCAAAAAAGATGCAAAAGTATTGCCTTGATCCTTGACATTAAATTATGGATGAAAATGAAAAATATCTTGGGAATCCCTAACATCAGACAAAATAGATACTTGAGTATAGAGGCTCGATCTCACAAACAAAATTAAAGTAGACTAAGCTCATGGCAAATTCCCTTTCTCTCGCAAGTTGGCGGAAACACCCTAATCAAGTAGTGGCCTCAAGCAATTACCGTCTAACATGTTTGTTTTCTGTCTCCCAAATAAAATGCAGATTCAATTGATAAATGTCTAAGATCCTTTTGGTGGGGAAAGCGGAAAAGAAAACTTCATACCATTAAATGGGCTGAATTATGTAAACCCATTTCTGAGGGAGGTTTGGGAAGTAGAGACACCAAAAATAATAACCTAGCCCTCTTAGCCAAAACTTGCTGGAAATGTCTGACCAATGAGGACCTCCCCTGCTCAAAGATTCTTAAGGCAAATATTGTCCTAGAAGGGACCTTTGGGGAGCTAAATTTAGGAAAGGTAATTCTTGGTCTGGAAGGACTTTGTTGCGCGGGGATGATTATATAAATGAAAAGGTTGGATGGATAATTGGTAATGGAGAGACATATCCTGTTTGGAAATTGTAATTAGATCCCTGTAAAAATAGATTGAGAAAGCCTTATTCCTCTATGATTAAACCTAGATCTCAAAGTCAAAGACTTATGGACCGCAGGTTCTATTTGTTTGGTTGGAAATGTCTCAAAAATGCCATCCCAATAAGAGCCATTTAAAAATTGATAATTATGTCTATGGACGATAATGTACTGTATGTGAGAAAGAAGAGGATTCAGTTGGGCATGCCCTTATGTATTGTGAATTGCCAGAGCAATTGGTTTGGATCACAGTTGGGCCTTTTCGCAGATACTTTCCACCCATGGATTTTAATAGAATGGTGACATAACTCATGTGAGCATGCCAAATTGACCCCTCCTCTCGGGGATACTAACTTAAAAATGTGGATCTTTCTATGTGGTGGACCATTTGGAAAGTTAGGAAGGACTTCTTTCATAGAGGTCAACCATTAAGATCCCTCCAAGATCATAGATCAGCCCATAAGATGCTTTAAGGATCCCTCCTGCCATTATTTGCAATTTTTCCTTAGAAGATGGAAATCATCTTTTTTCCCTTGACGTCTCTAACAAAGATATATAATAACTTTACGGATGCAGCCTATAAAACTAAGGAGGGATAGGGCATCCTTTGGCTACATCATGAAGTTAAATGGTGACATTGGTGGGTATAGGTGTTATCCAAGGACTCAAAGTCGACTCTACAAAAGGAGGCCGAAGCGAGGGCGGTCTTAGCCGCATTGGATAAGGTGAAGAAAATGGCTTGTCAGACTTCGTACTGATGGATACAAAGAAGGGTGCAAGGGTTAAAGAGAAATATGATTGGTCCATAAATCCAATTATTTTGGACATTAAAGCGTTCACTATTAATTTTGTTTTATGGGCTTTGATTATATTCCCAGGGCTCTCAATGATCAGGCACATAGGCTTGCCAAATTTTTCTATTTTGTTAGGTAGGATGTTCGGTTGGGAGAGGGCTTCAAAGTATCCTCTTGACCCTTTTCTTCTCTTTTTGTTGCTTGGTTTTCTTTAATGAATACTCCTTCTCTACAAAATATATATATATATATATATATTGGGCTTTCACATGACAAATAATTAATTTTTTGTCTCTTTTTTTTTTATGGATCATGTTTAGGAGCCTTAGAAAAGTTTAAATAGCTTCACCGGGTATTTACCACACACTTATCCAAATCAAACTAATAGGTGGGGCATAAGTATATGACATTTCTTACTAGTAAGGAAGTTATAAGTGGAAAGGCATAAGCCCATAAGCTACATGGCGTGCCTTAAGCTTAAGGGGACAAAGCAATACTACTATCATTTGTAGAGTAGGGTGGTATTGAAAAGAAATTGAGGAGCAAATCAAAATGCTTCCTCCCAATATTGCCATACACTAAGGAGAGGTCTCACACTAATAAAAAAACTCTAAGAAAACAAGCCAGTACAGCAAAAGGAACAACCTTCAATGTATCATTTTTCTGTGCCAGAACTTCTTGTCATTGACTTATTATGTAATGTAGAAGTTATAAAACCATTGTGCAATATCCTTTAAAGGCATGATCATTTTATTTTTACTGAAATAACTGGTTAAAATTAGTGCATATCGCATTTTAGGATCATGAATAAAGTTCCTTTTTACATCATCATCTCCGTCGAAGCCTTCTCCATCAATCTTTGGGTCATATTATGAGTTCTACTTTTCCCTCAGGTTAAAGTAGAACTCATACTAAAAAAAAAAAAAAATAGATACTTTTCATCTCAATGTTTTTATTTATAACCGATTGGCACCTCCAGTAATAGGGCTTCAGATTTAACACGTGATTAAAGTACCTAACCATAAAGAAGTTTCTTGGGAAAGAAATTAAGGTTCACAACCAACTGTAGTACTGTTTAGAAAGAACTATAAAAATGATATTCTAAATTACATACCTAAGAGCAATACTAATATGATGTGAAAAATTAGAGCTTGTCCAACATCTTATAAAGAAAATAGATACTTTAAAGAGGCAAAAAAAAAAAAAAAAAAAAAAAAAAAAAAAAAAAAACACTAAGAGATGTATCTACTCTTGTATATAACTGATGCCAGCGAGAACTCTGTTTGTATGATAAAAATCTCAATCTGCAATTTTTTGTGATCCTAAGAAAATTTTAAACGATATCAACAAGAATGAATAAAACATTGTTGTAAGGATTATTAAGCAAAAGAACTCTTTGACTTAACTAACTTTAATATTAAAAGATTAATACTAGATAAATAACAACATATTCTTAAGAGAAATACTAGCCATCCTGTGGGCCCACTAGATGCATAAAAATCATGGAGACAGGATGCACAGGTCACATGTGACCAAGGTGAGAGTTAAATTGTCTCGACTAGATCACCAAGTTGGATGTTTGTCTACTATTTAGAAGCATCTAAACTTCCATGAGGAAAAATGAATTCAACAACTATATGGAATCCACCAAACATATACAAAAAACAAAAAAAAAAAAAAAATCAAATGTGATAGCCACGGAATTCCCAGAATTAAAAAAAATTGAAACTAAGAATCTTGCATTCATTCAAATGATTATTTTTGGATGGTAACTATTTACTCTGATTATTAAGGATGCAAAAGACTAAAATGGAACATCTGCCACCCAATATTAATAACGACAACATTTCAGCCACACTAATATACTCTGATCTGGATCTTTTATTGGTTTTCATTAAGAAGCAAATTTATCTATAATCAACATGGGCTTTTCTACTCCCCACATAGATCGTATTCTCATCGCATAGCATTCTTATGAATTACTGGTATACTTAGTCTTTGATCGGGAGGTTTAATGGTGTCCTCCTTAAAGTGCAGGTGGACATTGCATCCAAGGCTCGTCTCTAGTTCCACAAGTCACTAGCTTTTTGATTGACAGCACTGGGGCCATCATCTAAAAGAGAATCTGCTGCTTTTAAAATGGCTGAGTCATCATCCAATTTACCTTTCTACGCTTCATAGCTTTGATTATATAAGCTCATTTAATTTGCAAAATAAATGTTCTCCGGCAACTTCTTTTGTTTTATGAATTGAGACGTCACTCTGTGTTTACTTTCTTAATAAACTCTCCTCGCATAACAATTAGTTTGATTTTTGAAGTTGTTTATTTTACTCTTATTTCTAATTCTTCATTGTTTTTAATCCTTTTTTATATTCTACAATTAATGATAGAAAAGATGAGGATCACTGATCAAGTCATGGATTAATTATATCACTAATCAGTGGCAAAAGATCAAATGGTGAAGCCAAATATCATTGACA
>QPKB01000869.1:0-17887 GCA_003546025.1 Camphora micrantha
GTGGAGGAGATCCCAATTGTTTGGGAATTTTCAGAAGTTTTTCCGGAGGAGATTCCAAGTTTACCATCCATTAGAGAAATTGATTTCATTATCGAGCTATTACCAGGGACCGCTCCAATCTCTATTGCACCATATCGTATGGCTCAGGCGGAATTGGGAGAATTGAAGACACAATTGCAAGAATTATTGGACAAAGGTTTTGTAAGACCCAGTGTTTCGCCATGGGGAGCTCCGGTATTGTTCATCAAAAAGAAAGATGGTTCGATGAGAATGTGTATTGACTACCGGAGATTGAACCAAGTGACCATCAAGAACAAGTATCCATCGCCAAGGATAGATGAACTGTCTAATCAGTTACAAGGTGCTTCTTACTTTTTAAAGATTGATTTGAGATCCGATTACCATCAGCTGAGACTCAGAGAGTCAGATGTACTGAACACAGCTTTCCGGACAAGATATGGACACTATGAGTTTCTAGTGATGCCATTTGGATTGACTAATGCACCAGCAGTGTTCATGGCATTGATGAACAAGATATTCGCGGAGTACTGTAGACACCTCATTTGGCCCTCTACGATAGCATTAAACACCTGTCGTATATAATGGTGCCCCCATTTCACCCATAATTGAATGGTTAATGGCATAATTCAAATTAATTAATGACGATGAAGATGCTTGTTGATAATTTTAGACTTAGTTCGACAATCTCTAGAAATTCGTGAGGGAAAGAGCGAAATCGTGTCAAGATCAACCCACTACTCATACAAGAAATGAACTATAGCACTATTCAAGTCCATTCCAAACTACATAGAACACACTCAGGCTGTTTCTAGAGGCATTACACTTAGTTTGCCTAAGTACGATGCGATTAGCATGAGTTAAGAAGTTAGGATCATTGATCCAAATATCCCTACTCTATCCCAATCTTTAATCATTATGACATATGGATCAAAAGATTCTACATTCCGAGAGCTTTCCGACGATATGTGGAACGTACAATTTCGACAAACGGATAAAAAGATATGGCCCGCGGAAGATTCCCCCACCAAAATCTACTTGGGTGCACACACAGGTGCGCCCATGTACCAAAAATACCTTGGGCGCACACACAGGTGCGCCCAGGTCCTGGGTTGCCCTTATAAGGCACTTGAGTGCATACTTAGGTGAGTTCCGCTTTATTTTTCATAGTTTCGTCCTGACCTTAACCCGAAAATGGAACGAAACCAAACCTTAAACCCATTTGACCCCAAGGCTGACATGGGCACACTTGTGTGTGCGCCCAAGTTCTAAAATCCACTTGGGCGCCACCCTAGGTGCGCCCAAGTCCCTATTCATTTTGAAATTGCACATAAGCGCACCCACGGTTGCTTCCAAGTCTAGTCTCCATTGTTTTAGTCCGAATTCGATCCGAAAACAATCTGAACAGAACCATACACCCATTTAACCCAAAGGGTGGCATGGGCGCACACATGGGTGCGCCCAAGTCCTAAAATCCACTTGGGCGCCACCCTAAGTGCGTCCAAGTCCCTAGTCGTCTTGAAAATGCACATGGACTTCCCCACTGATGTGCCTAAGCCCAATCTCTATCATTTAGTCCGAATTAGATCTGAAAGTAGACCAAACCAGACCCTAAGCACACTCGACCCAGAAAACCAGACATGGGCGCACCTGTGTGTGCGCCCAAGTCCCCGGACCCACTTGGGCGCACCTGTATGTGCACCCAAGTCAATCAAAACCCTAAAATCACCTAGGCTTGCAAGAAGGCTCTAAAAATTCATACCTATAGGAGCCCTAACTCCTCCTCCATGCCAAAAACCCTATAAAAACCCTCTTATGCCATTTTTGCAAAGGGGAGGCTACCAAAAAGAAGAAAAAGAGAAGTAAAAAGAGAGAAAAAAGAGAGAGTTCACAAGAGAGATCATTAGATCTAGGAGAAAGGAGAAGGAAAAGCACTTTGGTTCTCCAATATCAGCAATGGAGAAAGCCTCCCAAAGCTATGGATTTGCACAAGAGATTCAGTTTAGGACTTAAAGAACGCGATTCGAATCGGTACTTCTAGATCTAGTCTCTCCGTTTAATGTTTTTCATCATCAATAGTTAATAAATGTGCTTAGGATCATGCATACACTATAGGTTTGCATTGATAGTTATATTTCTCAACTTTCATTCATTAATAACATGCTTAGGATCATTCTTAGTCTATAGATCTACATCGTTTTTGGCATTCTAAGCTTGTGATTAGGATAGACTTCACCTACATTTTATTTTCAAGGGAAAAAAATCTGAATCTGAAAGAGAAAAGTGCACAAAAAAAAAAAGAGAGGACTTGGGCGCCACAATAGGTGCGCCCAAGTCACAAGAGTTGGGTTTTGACCCCGATTTCCATCCCGTCTGCATTTTGTCTCTCAAATCCAGATTTCTTTCCATATAAGTTAGTATCAAGACCTCGGATCCGCGACTTTGTGTTCAAAATCACGCGAAAAGTGTTGGAAAGAAGAAGCAAAAAAAAAAGGGGGAAGAAAACACAAAAAAATCACTTGGGCGCCCCTGCAGGTGCGCCCAAGTCCAGAGTTGGGAATTTAACTCTGATTTTCCATTTCGTGTGAATTTTGCTTCACAGATCCGAGTCTATCCTCGTATAATTCAATA
Source organism: Camphora micrantha (assembly GCA_003546025.1). Classification (NCBI taxonomy): domain Eukaryota; kingdom Viridiplantae; phylum Streptophyta; class Magnoliopsida; order Laurales; family Lauraceae; genus Camphora; species Camphora micrantha. Next base: position 2,650 of record QPKB01000869.1, read on the forward strand.
TCAAAGCCTTCGGATTTATAAAAAGCATTGAAAGAATCGAGAGAGGACAAAATATTATTGCTTGAAAAGAAGGAAAAGGGAATAAAGAAAAAACAGAGGTACTTGGGCGCCACTATGAGTGCGCCCGAGTCCTTGCAAAGGGAACCACCCTTCGAAACTTAGTCCTTGTATTATTATCTTCAAATCCGGAAGATTTGATATTAATATTTAATATTAGGATCGTGCATTTAATTGCAAGTTGTTGGAAGTCGTGCCGGAATATTGTTAAACATCATAAATACATCACAACCCACAGGGGAAATACTTGGGCGCTACTGTGTGTGCGCCCAAGTCCCTGGATTGATCTCCAACCCATGTTTGTTGCGTTTTGTGTTTCATTTAACTTGATGTTCCATGTTTATGTTCATTTCAATTGATTGCTGAACTTCTTGACTCCGATCATCAAATCATCAACACTTTAGGTTAGGTTATATTGCATAAAATACTAAAAAAAGAAAATTATTATAAAATCCTAAAACTCTTCCCTTCTCATCTTGCTCTTTAGTAATTAGAGAAGAGAACAAGAAAAATTAAAAGAAATAGAAAAGCCCATAAAAAAGAAATAGAGTAGACATTAAGTAGAGGACCTTGGGTTATTTCTTAATTTAGGTTGCATTGCTTCTGCATGAAAAACCAAAAAAAAAATAGAAAAGAGAAAAATCACAAAATTCTAAAACACTTCTCCTCTCATCTTACTCTCTAGTAATTAGAAGAAAAAAAAAGTAATTAAAAGAAGTAGTAGAATTATCCTAGGTTTTTCCATTCACACCTAAGTAAATTAATACACTTGATCAATTCCAATTTAAAACACCTAATTAAAATATCTAATTAAAATCCATAGACTTAATTAATTGATTAAATCCTTAAAACTGATTAACAACTTCTAATAAAACCCCTAATTGAACAAAACCTTAATCAACAAGTTCCAATTAAAGTCCTAATTAATAAACCTAATTAATAAGCCCTAATTTATTAAGACCATAATCAACGAGATTCAATTAACAACACTAAATTCAGACCTTAACCAAGCTTTAATCAAACCTTGATCACCAATTCCTAGTTTAAACCCCCATCAAGACGATATATCAATTAAATCCCAAAAAAAAATAAAAAAACAAAAACATCTCCTAACAGAAACTAAAGTCGAATATCCGAAATTGACTTAAAACACCCTATAGACAACAAGCTAGTAGATTGACACTTGGGCGCCACCACAGGTGCGCCCAAGTCACAGAACACACCTAGGCGCCCCCACAAGTGCGCCCAAGTCCCTAGTCCAATCCTGAGACGCACTTCGGTAATATTTCTGTTGGGATTGGTGTATGCCCTAAAGCCCACTGACTGCACTTTCATCTCTGTAACTGGATATTTATTGGTTATTTAATGGAATGACTTCTTTCTCTTTATACTTGTGTATTTGTATGGTTGTGTAAGGCCCATTGTTTTCTAGTAATGACTTAGGTGTGTCGTGGCTACACACAGTTAGGTCTGAGTCATGGACACTTGAAACAATAAACTTGTTCATAACTGAGAGATGGAGTTGGGCACTTCATCTTGGTATAAGTTATAATGAGATACTCTCCTGTATTCAGGGTGACTTACCTAAGTCACGGGAGGCTTTTCCGGATTTATCTCATTAGTGCATGTGTCATGCATTGAACAGGACCACTTGTAGGTGTGATCTCTAAAATAGTACTATCACAGAGAGAGATCAAATCACCTCTTGCTACTGAGTGACCAGTGCTCTTAATCTTGAGCATTTGTGGATGAACTGACGAAGTCAAGTTTTTGTGCTTTAATTCACTATGGGTGAGATCCTGTTCATGGGTCAACAGCTCTGTGTTTTGGGTGCTTGGGCTTGATTAGTTGGGACGTGCAAATGCAATATGGAATCTATGCCATCACATGATGGAATGATCGTCCCCTTAGAATTATCCGATTAATCATCAGAATCTAAGATCTTAGTATATGGATGTTCCATATGGATATTGAACTTGTGGGTCGCTCCCTGGATCAACAGAATGATATCCGAATGATGGGTAGGTCAAGGATATGAAATTCTAAGGTTGAGATGTAATCAAGAAGGTAGATAGTACATCGGTTAACCTACTTGATTATGGATGTTACATAGAGGGGCATTGTGGTCATTGTACTTGGTAGGTCAAAGACAATCGTCAGTTTATGATGAGCTTTATTTGCAATTTAATATTTGTCCCTGGAGTGCAACCATAACTCTCTAGTGGAATGAGTTAAGGTTAAAATGATCCTAGTGTTGCTATGAGGTTAGCATGGACATTTTGGTCATTTTGGGAGCCAAGGGCAAATATGTCTTTTGGTCCCTTCTCTAGCCACTTTCCTAGATTGGCAAGGTTTCCTAAATTGTTTAAATGTGTGGAGAAATAATTTTGAGTGTAAATTCAAATAGGTCCATGAAGGCATACATGAATTACATCTCTAGATAAATTATTTGGTGCATGGACCATAGTTAGTGTAGGCTAACCAATGTGGTCCCTAGTTTGTGGGTCCCAAGTTTGTGTAGGCCCCATTACTTGGAAGGAGTTCTTTTTTGTACAAGTTTTCCTAAAGTTTAGTAGCTTTCTAATTCAATTTGGAAACTAAACTAAGAGGGGAAGGGCTGGACGTCCATATGGGTTTCCTTTTTAGTAAGTCTTTCTTGGTTTCCTAGTTCCTTAAGGAAACTTCTTCTAAAAGAGATTTCCTCTTTATATATATGGCTGGCTGTACTCCCCTGGGGCGTGCAACAACAAAAGGAAAGAAAGATAAAAAGGAGAGAGCCTAGGAAAGAAAAAGGAGAGAAACAGCCCATAGAAATTCTCCTCCTCTTGGACGTCCATTGTATGAAGAAACTTTCTTGCTGGTCCTTGTTTTCTTCCTGCAGAAAACCCATATCAGATCTGAGTCCTACACTTCAGATCAAGGAAAAATAGTTAGAAGGAAACCTGGTTGTGTTCCCACTAACACTAACCAATCAGATTAGTAGAAAGAGGAATAGAGTAGAAGACTAGAAGGGAACCTGCTGCAGAGAAATTCCAGCAAGGTTGCTGAATATTGCAGTCTAAAGAATCTGATTTTAAAGTTCAGATTTCAGAGGTTTTTCGACCTAAGAACATCAGGTATGTGTTCTTCTTTGTATCTTCTTTGTTTTCACACAAGTTGATTATGATTGCATGGTGTTATTGTGTGATTTACATGGCTGGTTTGCTTTCTTATTTTGGTCCTAGTTAAAAGTTTTGAAATTCCAGCCATAGAACTCTTTTCTTCAAAGGAGTTCAGATCTGAATCACACCAACTTTCAATTTCAAGTCACGAATTCGAGCCACTACCACACTTAAGATTTAGAAACTTGAAACCAACCCAGGATCCAAGATTTATTGACATAGGTCACCTGAAAATCCAAATTTAGGTGAACGAATTTAAGAAAGAACCGAAACTCACAGACCGACCACTTGGGCGCCACTGTAGGTGCGCCCAAGTCACCCAGAAGGACTTAGGCACCACCATAGATGCGCCCAAGTCCATTTCTAGCTCCGGGATCACCGAGTCCTAATTCGCTTCAAATCTCGACCCAAATCAACATCTCAAAACCTTTACCGAACCAACAACAGCCTTTAAATTTAAATTTTCATTAATATATACACATTCGGAGTCTCGAACCAAAGTCAGAAGATTAAAAAGTATCAAATTGAGACTTGGGCGCCACTGCTAGTGCGCCCAAGTGCCCAGAAACACATAAGCGCATACATATGTGCGCCCAAGTCCTCTGTCAAATCTAAGTGGTGAATTTCGATTGTGTTTCTAGTTCCGGACTTAAGATTATTAAAATAAACTAATCCAAAACATAAAACAACATCAGAACAGAAGCTTACACTTAACAAAACTCCTCAAATTCTGAAATTAACATCAATACCTTCATCACTAGCTAAGTTACATAGAACCTGGTACTTGGGTGCTACTGCCTGTGCGCCCAAGTCATCTAGAGGACCTAGGCGCCACCACAGATGCGCCCAAGTCCTCCGTTAATCCTGTTTCGCTGGTTTTGACATCTTTTTCATTATTTGAATTAAAACCCAAAACTTCAGAACCTTCCACAATTAAAACAGAACCTTAAGACAGCCTTAATCTACCCCTAAATAACTCTTAATCAAAACCACAACTTAAAATAAACCAAACCAATTAAGATCATAATTAACAAATTACTTAGGCATTGAAAATATCAAACATAGGTTGTCTACACTCTAGGATTAGGTCGGATTTTTTCCATTAGGTGGATTAGAGCATTAGACTTCGTCCCATCACTTTTTCTGTTCCTTTAGGGGATCGGGAGAGCTAATGTGGGCGGTCTAGGACATTAGGTTTGGGTTAATCCGATGATCAGTAGTAAAGCATTAATCACGTAAATCCAAGTAAAAATCTCCTAGTTAGGCCTTTCTAGCCCCAATTTCAAAAAAATCCATAAAAACTATAAACCAACAAAATAAACCCAAAAAGATTTTTCCTTTATTTCTTCCTCCACCTTAGGTGCCAAATATTTAATCGAACTTAATGATAAAAGGGAATGAAGAACTGATTTCTAAAATTGAATGAAAGAGAATGACGAGATGAGATGAGTGATTTCAATCACACTTCTAAATAATCACGGCCCATCGGCCACCCTAAAACAAACACTGGCCCATCGGCCACCTTCAATCAATTACGGCCCATCGGCCTCTCACTTTTATCACTCGTGTATCGCACACGAAAAACACAGAAATCACAAGTCAAAGCCTTATTTGCATCATCATTTTGATTTGAAAAGTCAGCCTTTAAACCTTGTTTTGCCAAGGGATTAGAAGGGGGTACCCGGGAACGGGGCCGATCCTCTTCTTAAATATTTGGCACCTCCCCCTTTTATTTTATTTATTTTAATTATTTCGTTTTACTTGGATATACTATGATTTTACTATGTGAGGATTAACCTTATTTGGACTTTAACTTATAACCCTGAATTGACCCTACATTAAAGACACCCAAAGAGACTCAAATCAATGTGACAAGACAACCGTCGTGTGTTGCCGGCAGCACATTAGACGAGAAGAAGAACCCACCCATTTATTTTCTCCCATTCATTCTTCTTCGGCTTTCGTCGAAGAACGGTGTTACGGCCGTTACCGTAGCTGGCGATCGTGATCCGTCGATTTTGAGGGTAGTCGGAATCCTCATTGTCGATGTAAAAATTTAAATAGCATATATAGTTGAATGGCGATTTCCCTCCCCGGGGGGATCAAAATTCACATCCGACAGCCTGGCGATCGTGATTGGACAATATTGTTGTCTTGTCACGAATTTGGGTCTTTTGCAGGTCTCACGATCTCCATGCCAACAGCCTGGCGATCGTGAAGGGACCTCTTTTGTTTTCCTGTCAATATTTGGGTCTTTCTGGAGTTTTATTCTAGGACACGAACATATGGTCAATGATCGATGTCCGTGTCCCATTCAGTTTAGGGTTGTTATGAGTATAGTTCGAAGTTAAACCTAAGGTCTGAATATACCGCATTCTGAAGCCTCCCTTAATTATAACATATGAAATAAACCATCATTAAAACTTTTCCCCTTTCACCACTAAAATAAAAATTAATTATAAAAAAAAAAAAACTCTCTCCGTTTCCCTCCCTTCTATTTTGAACCAAAAAAATAAAAATAATCTCCTGGTGCTACATGATATTGTATGATAATTGCTTTGGAAATCAAATATAAGATGGCCTATCAAAATCCACATCGAACAATTGCATCCCAAACGTCATGCATGCTCGACTCAAATTACCAATCTTACATGAACCACACTACTCAAGATTTTCAAAAATTAAATAGCTCATACATGAATATAAACCAACACTACCACAACGAAAGATAAAATTATCGATACCTTTTAAACCAAACTATAACAACTCAAACTTCTTCCCTTAGATCTACACGACACTTTTACACAAACGAAGACTTAAGTAATCACATCCCATATGAACACACAAGACCAAATCATGGTTTAATCCATCATCCCCAATCATATCAAACCGCTTCCCAACCAACTCAACAATATTACACTCACCCAAATCAAAACACAATGCACACAAATTCAAGTAATCAAAACATTAATCATAACATAAATCAAAATTTAAACCTTAATAATCAACGAATCTACATACAAAATACACAGTATATAACGACAAACCAAATCCTAATCCATCCTAATCAAGACTACCAATCCATCCAAACCATCCCATCCAATTGAGCTCCTTCGCCTAATCAAACCAACCAATCCATCCTAACCATCCCATGCAATCAAACTCCTTCACCCGTTCAAACCTACCAATCCATCCAAACCATCTCACCCAATCAAACTCTCTCACCAATCCAAACCATTCAACCTCATCAATTCAATCAACTAATCCAACCTTCCATAACCATGCATCCTTATCCGACCTATCAACCATTCCAATCCACGTCATCCAATGAAAGCCATTATCCCACCCAAGCCTCACTATTCAACCAAACAACACCACTTGCCATGATCGTTGACCCATTCCAGCCACACCCAACCATGCCATCCAATCCAACCCATCCACCAACTCAATCTCCAACGATCATATATCAACAATCCACTCGCACTCCGACTGACCAGCTTAGTCAAACATCCAATCAAAACCAAGATAGAAACTCACCCACAAATGCTAAAACCCAAAATCCATTTTTACCACACAAAACCAAAGTATCTCAAAAACAAATCAAGGAAGAGTTTGCCAGGATGGTGGACATAAGTGAGCTGGAGTTGCCCGACCTAGACTGGTTTAAGAGTATCACTCCAAAGAATGATCCATGTGCAAATACAGGGAAGCCCCTAGAAGAACAATTGATAGGTGGCGAATATCTAGAATGGGAACTTTGACAAATCTCAGAAACTCTAAGAAGACTTATGACTGAAGAGATCAAGATCCCGACATTATGGAAAGGCTACGAGGTAGAAGAGGGGATACGAATTCTTAGAACATATTTTGCACCCTTCCATCAACTCGAAAACGAAGAAATCATAGACACACCATATCCCATAATTAATTGCCACCAGATCATGTTCTCAAGAATTGGATCTATGATCCTCCATATTTGCCCACCCTTCCATCAACTCGAAAACGAAGAAATCATAGACACACCATATCCCATAAGTAACCTATTGTCCACCAAATGGCCAAACTTCTGAATCTTCCGATGAGATTTATGACCCCATCTTTAAAGACATGCCTCCTGAAGAATTTTATGATATGCTTAATGAAGATTACGAAGAACATGAAACACCTTGGGATGGTAAAACCTTGATCACTATGCATCAAATGAACGAACTAGGTCAATCACAAACAATCATCCGATCAAAAATACCAACACCACAAATGCTATCCCAAACACAACCAAATGAAGATCATTCGACACAACAAATAAAAGACATAATGATTCAATCGTAGGCACACGAGATAGTACAACCTAATGACCCACACGAAGAATCAGAATTCATGACAATAATGAAGATACTTGACCATCAAATGGATCGAGTGGATGAATTAATTAAAAATTTTGATTTCATAAGTTCTGAAACACACAAAACAGTCAGGTTTGATTCAAATGATTTAGAATCGAGTATGGAAACTCATGGATTAGTCAAACCATCTTCATTTGGAGTCAAGCACCAAACACAAATGAACAAAATCATACAAGATCCACAACCTCAATCTAAGATGAATACCACAAAAAGACATAGACCACGTTACAAACGAAAGAACTTGGATCCCAGCCCATCATGCAAAACCCAAATCATGATCCAAAGACAAATAAACATGCAACCAAACGATGAAAAAGACTACCCTAGAACAAAACCATTGCATCTTGGACACATCCCAACACTAGTTGAGCCAAGAAAGATTGAAAAAGAATCTATAGTTGAATTTCTCGGTCCCAGTATGTTTAGTGAATTGCAAATAGACATAGAGAAACTCAAATATGAGATTACGAAGAAGTCGATCTTGTCGAGTATGCCACTAGAACGAGCAAATCCATCTGAACCTATCATAGAAACCAAAGCATTATTGGATAATCAACACCAAGAGATTGTTAGGCCTACCATTGAAATCCAACAAGGAAGCCCTCACATAAGTCTTACCAGCTCATTAGAAAAGACCATACAAAAAGAACCACAATCAAATGATGTTTTGACTAGTGAGCATCATAGGTCAAAGCCTCTTAGAAAATCAAAGGATATTGATATAATTAAATCAATCTTAGAGGACAAGCATAATTTCCACAATGAGATAGAGCGTAGTCCTGTATTTGCCTTGATTAAGGCCCATTTAAATGCGAGACTGAGACTTCAGAGTATTTTAAAAGGTTTACCAAGCCCGCCCTTGACCGATCTAGTAATAATGACCCAAGATTACGTAGAATACTTTGAGAAGAGACAACTACCAAGGGTTGATCCGACTCCAATCCTTCACCTAGAATGGTACCCTGCCCATAAAGATCAAAATCCAAGCACAACAACAGAGGTCATTCCCGAACTAGAAAGCCAAATAGAGTTTGATCCAATTAGTTTTCACGAAAGAATTAAGACCACTCCAGAAGCTCTAGGAAAGACTTTCGGAGATTTGACTGTAGAAGAACTTTTAGGTACTTACCCAAATGTGCCACCTAAGATTCCAATAGTCCCGAAGAACAATGTAGAAATTCCCACGACTAAGGAAAATCTTATCCCACATGACCATCGACTAGTGACACAACCAAAACTTCAAGATTACACCCTTGCTCAAAGACTCTCACGATGTAAGTCTACTAGGTTACAAAGAAAATTTGGAGCACGCCTTCCAAAACATGGATGAACTACATTCAAGGAAGTTAGACGCACTACAACAAAACCCAGAGCCCGAAGAAAAAGGGAAAATCATACGGTTCGCACGAAAGATGAGGGTCAAACGATTAGGAAAACAAAAGACTAGAGATCATCAAGTAAAAATAGGGAATCATCATTCAAAGATCACAAATCTCATAATTATTCAAACTCTTCAAGGCCAAGGCCCAAATGGCGGAGGTCTAAAACATTTCAACGCTCTCGTTTTCGGCAAGAGCAAACTAAATGTCTCCAAATAAGAGCCTTATCTTAATGCATCAACGAGTGAAGTCATATCCACATTCTCAAAGAAATCAACATAAGGAGACACATATAAAACCTTTTAATATGAGACCAAGGCCCAAATGGCGGAGGTCTAAGATATTTCAACGATCTCGTTTTTAGATGAACCAAAATAAAAACGTATGGACTAAATGCACCATTTTAGGACATGAACAACAAATAACAAATCACAAGTATCAAAGAAGACACCATAATAAAATACAAGTGAGATATATTGTCATCAGGCCAAGGCCCAAATGGCGGAGGTCTAAAACATTTCAACGCTCTCGTTTCCGAAGAGAGCAAAATGATAAGACCCAGACCAAATATCCACTAATAAAAGCACGTAGGTCGAAAGGTCTTAAACGTGCACGTTTTCGAATAGTCAAAATGTTCAAAGTGCACAACACATCACTAGCACACACAATGAAAAATCATAATCATACTATGCAAACCCTGGGCTTCTTGCCAATGAAGGGTTGCAAATTCAAGCAGGCCCGAATGAATTAGTTATTACTTAGGATTATGTAAAAATAAAAATAAAAAACCCATAAAAATCACAAAACCCTAAAAACCCAAAAAAATAAAAAATTACAAAACAAAAAGTATAAACAATATAAAACCATAATTGTCTGATCATCATAAAATGCATAGGCGAGCCATAATAGTGCAAAATTCCTCTACTAGAACAATCGCGACTTGAAGAGATCATGAGTGGGACTAATAAGACAGATAGCAAAACTTTGCCCATTGCTTCAGAACCCAGACTACCCCAGGAAAACCAATTGTTGATGATGGATAGGTGTCTATATACTAGTGGGTACTAAAAAGGGTAGCTTGGTTGACCACATTAGGAGATTTAAGAACTGTCGAGGCATTCATATTAACAACAACAACTAAGGCATATGTCAATATTAAAGCTGCCTCCATAGTCAAATTCATTAAAAAGAACATAATAGCTTGACTTGGCATCCCCAAGGTATTCATAATAGACAATGACCCCACAGTTTATATCTCAACAAATAAACGAGTTGTGCACAAAATATGACATAGATCCGCATCATTCAACCCCATATTACCCCCAAAGATAGTAACTTACCAGACCATTTGGTCAAAGCATTTTGGGTGTACCAAACTTCTATAAAAACTCCTATGGGAGAAACCCCCATACTCTTTGACCTACGAAATGGAAGCAATCCTTCCCCTCGAAGTCCTTCATCCATCACTGCGCATCCAACTGAATGAAGATGTGACAGAAAAACAGAGAAGAGAAGCATTGCTACTTCAGCTAGACTTACTCGACGAGAGAAGAATGAAGGCAGCAGGACATGCACAAGTATACCAGAAGCGAATCACCGAGCCTATGATAAGCATGTCAAAGAAAGAAAGTTCAAAGTTGGCGATTTTGTATTGAAACGCATCACACCCTCACAGCTTCCACCTCCCAGTGGTAAGTTACAACCCAATTGGGAAAGCCCTTGTGTAATAAAAAAAATAATTCTAGAAATGCATATAGACTAGTAAATACAAAAGGGGAAGAGCTCCTCGACCCATGGAACGTTATGTACATGAAAAAGGTACACAGTCTGACCCTCTCCTACTTCTTATGGAGTATGACCCTCCTTGCTCCTTAGCGTAGTTGTAGAAATCCCGTAGGAGGACCGAAGAGATGTACTTTGATCAAACCGGGAACTTAAACACACACCAACACCTAAAAATACACAAAATGGTGAGTCTGCCCCACACAAATTCCGCACGGTTAAAGCCACCCAATGTGAAGGTTTGTGGGTGAGATCACCCATGTCATGAAAGCTTTTCGATTGTTCACCAACAAAAGAAAAAAAGAAAAAGAAAAGAAAAAAAAAAGAGAGGAGAGATGGAAGTTCTAAAGAGAATAAAAGCTTTGTGACTAGTTTGGGTTCGTAGCCATTTTAACTCGAGCCAATAAGCCCGTATGGATATTTACATATCTAGTGCCTTAAAGCCACCTGGTTTGGGAACTGAATGCTCGTTACATGGGTTAATTAGAAAGCTTAAGGGACCCAAACATTGCACAGTCACATGTCAAAAAAAAAAAAAAAAAAACAAAAAAAAAAAAAAAAAAAAAAAAAACAAAAAACAAAGAAAAGAGAAAAAAAGAATCATTATTAGAATTAGGCTCGCTAGAGTGACATGGGTACTCATCAGGAGAACTAAGCAGAAAATGGTCGAAAACCATAACACTAAGGTAGCACGGTGACTCACCACCCCACACACACAAACATTACTCACAAATGAGCCCCGGAGGTGGTCAGGTGCTCTCCAAAGTTCAACCGAAAAGACTAAGTAGCTACAAAAGGAGACTTGTGAGGGCTCGACTTTCAGATGGTAGCTAGGGAAGACCATGTTGCCACCACAGTGAAAATCATGGATCGAGAAGCTAATATACTTTCACACCCTCACCCACAGCCAGAATAGACACTAGTCTTATGCTGGGGCATTTTTTTTTTTTTATATATAGATACACATACGAATATATGTTTATCTCACACGGCTTCCCAATCTGGGTCCTCATCGCATTCACAACTGTCACGAGCACTCACTAGCCTACACACACTCACCTCATGCACGCCTTTACTACTAATGACATTTGGTTGGATGCAGGAAAAATATACCCCCTAAGATATGAGTTCAATCTTGTTGTTCTCAAAGCTTGAGTATCAAAATGGCCTCCTGACATTTTTACCAAGAAAGAAAAATGCTACCTTAGCCGAACTATATAGGGGGTGTCAAACCCCAACCCAGGATTAACCCAATAGTGTTTGCTTAGTGTGTGCTTAGTCTTAATCGGGTTTAGTTATCGTGGGTTAGAGTGTGATTAGTTTTAGTCATGGTTATAGCTTTGGGGAGTTTCGAGAACGTTTAGTGTTCACTAGGCACACTCAGGAAGGCCTAGGTTTTCGTGCAAGCATGGGAAGATCATGTTTGGTTTTGTGTTGATCGTGAATTTCATTTCATTTGATTGGTTTTATGATTGTGTACAACTTTCGTGTTTAGCCCATTTGTGTTTGTAGCCCAGAACCTCAAATTTTGGACCAAAAGGGTAAAATAGCCTTTTCACACTCAAATCTGGACACAATTTTTGAGATCTCAAAACCATGTCAAAAATATACTTTTTGGAAACTAGATATTTCAAGGATCGTTTTATCCTTCTTCGTCGACTTCATTTGAGGCCCGCAAGACTATGTTTTTACTCATGCAAGATTTTCACTTAAGGGACCCACTTGACAAGCACTTAAGCTACTTTCCCTTCTCTGTTTCCCCATTCCACAAATCCCAGCACTTTTCTTGACCTAGGTTGAAAAACCCTCTTTTCCTCTTCTTCTTCTCTTCTTGAATGCATGACCTAGGAGACTCCAAATGGAATTCTAAAACCATCATCTTCTTCCTCTCATCTCAAGCTTTACATTGATACCATTTTCTTGAAGTTTCTTGGTGGGAAAGATCTCCATTTCCTTCTTTGCATCTTGTTTGGGCACCTCTAGGTAAGAGCTTCAACCCATCTCTTTAATGGAGTTCTTTCTACTCCTAAAGATCATGTTTTTCTAACTTGTAGCACCCATTTCGAAATGGGTTGCTTGGTTGCATTTTTGGGTGAGTTTTTGAATGGATTTCATGGGATTTTTGTAGTTCTTGGCTTGGCTTTTGGTTAGGAGTGCTTGAAGAAGAGTCTTGTTTTCATTTGGCTAAGGCAAGTAATCTATTTAAGTTGTTGTGCATGTGTGTTCATGGACTTGTCATTTGGTATTAATGTTATGTTTTATTAGATTTCCATGTTGTGATCTTATTTTGGAGAATGCAAGCATGCCAAATAGCTTTCCAAACTTTCAGATTTCATTACTTTTAATTAAGTCTTGCTTTTGTTGAAGTTTGGATTTGTTTTGATAAGAATGGGTTTGAAGGATTATGAAATGGGTTTCTATGTTAATGACTTGATTAAGTTTGAAATAAATGCCCCATTGTGAGCCTTGATAGCATGCTATATTCATATATCAAATTTGCTAATCAGGTTAGAAAGAATGTAGAAAAGAAAGGGAAGAATGGAAGGACCAATGCACTGCAGAAATCAGAACTGGGTTGTGTTTCCGCAGTTCACGCGGTCGACCGGCCAGGGGGCGCGGTCGACCGGCGACACAGGGTCAGGTTCTCTGGAACCTGACCAAAACACTGTGCACTGAATTTACTTTACAACTGCAGGTCGGCCGGGCCTTGGCCGGTCGACTGGGCTCACAGTGTACACGGTCGACCGGCCAAGTGCCAGGTCGACCGGCCCAACTGAAATTTCCCCTTTTTGAGAGGATTTTTGCCCATTTGCATATTCTTTTAAAATTTGAAAACTAGGCTATATTAAGGACTTTAACTTGACATTGTATGAGTGGAACTCCATGATATGTACCAACTTCGGGGACACCAATCCTTGTATTTTAAATATAGAGTTCCAATCACATAAGGGCCAATGAATAGCCTAAGCATGTACTTGATGAAATTATCGTGTTTTGAGCGTTGATTTAAGACCGCAACTCATATCGTGTACTCGTTTTGAAGTCAAGTATTTAAGCTCGTTCTAAGATGTGTTTCAAGTATTAAATGGGGATCACTTTTATAAGTTGTGAGCATATATATTATGCATTTTGCTAGTCGTGCCTCGTCTTGCCGTGACAAGTGATTTCCCCTTTTATTTTCGATATGTTTGAATCGTGCTTTGCATGTTTTGTGCATTCATGAACTCAAGTGAACACCACAGAGCTTGGACTGCCCTTTCAGTCTGATCCACTGTCTGGGGGTCCTTAAACATGTGAACTAACTGCAGATTAGTCGTGTATTTATTACACATCGTGCGTGTCCGGTTCTGCGTCCGGAATCCCGTATTTGTGGGAATCGTGTCGTGTTATACTATGTATATTCGTGCTTGTCGTGCGTGCTTACTCTTTTCATTACAAATGATAGAGAAAGGATGGGCTCTTTGTGGATTTACGATTCATGATATATATGTTATGCATTCATGCTAGCTTGTCTTTGATTTAGAAAAGTGTTCTGTAAGTATTTGTTTTACGTTCAGTAAGGTATTTCTTTATGTTCTCGATTAAACCTTGTTTTCCATGCTTTCACTTAAAATGATTTCTTGCCAAGCCGTCGTGTTTGATGCTTGTATTTTGGTGACCAGGTGCAGGAGGTTATCCCTTTGAGGAGGAGTGCCAGGAGGAGGCTGTTGAGCCTACCTTAGCTCGAGAGTGGCAACCTGTCAAACCCCAACCCAGGATTAACCCAATGGTGTTTGCTTAGTGTGTGCTTAGTCTTGATTGGGCTTAGTTATCGTGGGTTAGAGTGTGATTGGTTTTAGTCATGGTTATAGCTTTGGGGAGTTCGAGAACGTTTAGTGTTAACTAGGCACACTCAGGAAGGCCTGGGTGTATGTGTAAGCGTGGGAAGATCGTGTTTGGTTTTGTGTTAATCGTGATTTTCATTTCATTTGATTGGTTTTATGATTATGTGCAACTTTCGTGTTTAGCCCATTTGTGTTTGTAGCCCAAAAACTCAAGTTTTGGACCAAAAGGGTAAAATAGCCTTTTCACACTCAAATCTGGACACGATTTTCGAGATCCCAAAACCATGTCAAAAATACACTTTTTGGAAACTAGATATTTCAAGGATCGTTTTATCCTTCTTCATCGACTTCATTTGAGGCCCACAAGACCATGTTTTGACCCATGCAAGATTGGCACAAAAAAGGGACCCACTTGTCTAGCACTTAAGCTACTTTTCCCTTCTCCCTTTCCCCATTCCACAAAAAAATCCTGCAACTTTTTCTTGACCTAGGGCTGAAAACCCTCTTTTTTCCCTCTTCTTCTCTTCTTGAATGCTTGAGCTAGGAGACTCCAAATGGAATTCTAAAACCACCATCTTCTTCCTCTCATCTCAAGCTTTACATTGATACCACTTTCTTGAAGTTTCTTGGTG
>QPKB01000870.1:0-17840 GCA_003546025.1 Camphora micrantha
CCGTCGTTCAGCACCGTTCAAGTCGAATTAGGTTAAGTACCGATTACAACCGGATTAAACCGTGAGGAAATGTCGGTTCAACCATCCTCAAAAGAAGTCAAACGAGTCACAAAAGGGTCACTAAGTTCCACTTAAAGTCCATCTAATCATAGGGTAAAAAGTCCATTTTGTGTAGGTTTTCCAGTTTGGCGCCGGTCGACCTGGCCATGGCCCGTCGACCGCATACACAGAGGGCTCGGTCGACCGGGGAGTTGTAAATTAAATGGATGAACATGATTTTGGTCAGGCTCCAGAGCTGACCTCTTGTGTGGCCGGTGACCGCGCCCCTTGGCCGGTCGACCGTGTGCACTGCGGAAACAGAGATTCCCGCAGTGCAGCAGGTCTTCAACTGGGGGCCTGTTCCAGTGTGTCCCCGGATCGACCGCGCCCCTTGCCGGTCGACCACGGTGAACTGCGTAACAGAACCCAGGTCGTTACCGCAGTTCAATGGGTCTTCCATTTTTCCATTCATTTTTCTACATTCTTTCAACCTGATTAGCATCTAATTCATGAATAAAACAAGCTATCAAGGCTCACCAATGTGCATTTATTTCAAGTCTAAAACAAGCCATTAATATCACAAAATACTTGGTGAAATCATAATGCATTTCATAAAACTCATTCAAAGATAAAAGAATCAAATCATCCACTTGCCTTAGGTCTTAAATCAAGGGAAATTAAGCTCCTAAGCAACCTTGCAAGTCAAGAACACAAGCTCTACAAAAACCCCCAAAACAAACCTAAAATGGGTCAAAACAAGCAATAGAGAGAGAGAGAGCTCCTAATAATGAACATGGAGCTTCTCAAGGACCAAAAGAACACAAATCTAAGAGATTAGGGAGAGATCTTACCAATATGTCTCCAAATGAACAAGACAAGTTAAATGAAGATCTTGGAGAGATGTGATTTCTTCAAAAATGGTACCAATAGGAAGCCTTCAAGGAGAGGAAAAGAATGGTGATCTCTATTTTTGATGTTGGTGCAAGATTTGGTTGTCTCTTGACGATGGAAGAGCAAGAAGAAGAAGAAAAGAGGCAAGCAAACCCAGGCTCCTCTCTTGCGCTGGAAAATGGAGAAGGAAAGAAGAGATGGGTTTCTCTTATAGTCAATGAAATGGGCTCACCACTTAGAACTTTGAAAGGCTGAAATAGTGGTTTTCGGGACTTCGGATGAAATCGACGAAGCAGGAAGAAGAAATGATCGTCGAAATATCTAGTTTTCCAAAAGTATATGTTTCACGGGTTCGGGAATAACAATAATCTGGTACAGATTTGGTGTGAAAAGACTGTTTTGCCCTTGAAGCTAGAAAAAGTCAAGTTTCGGGGTTCGGGAGACGGAACGGGATCAACATGAAGTTGAAGGTATTAACAAAACAAGTAAATCGGGATAAAATCACAAATCGAGAAAACCAAGATAAAACCCCAAGTACACGTAAGCATAAAACAAGGAACCCCCAAAGGGCCCCACTAATACCAAAGGCACTCCAAAATATCCAAATCTATAACAAGGCTATTCTAATCCCAACTTAACCACAATCCACAAAACACACTTAGAGCTAAAAACACAGCTCAACCACACTAATCTGGGCCTCTCGGGTCGGGGTCTCACATCCTCCCCCCCTTAGAACATTTGGTCTCCAAATGAACTAAACAAACCAAAAAAAAAAAAACAAGCGGAGATATAATCCCACACTTCGAAAACAAAACCTCAAATTGCTGCTCCCATCGGTCCTCTCGGAAGCATCTGGACTCGCTGGGTTAACTCCGCTGTAGAACTCTTCGGGTCAAACTATCAACAGCTTGTCATACATCTCTCACTAGCTCGACTCTATTACTGCACTGCCAAATCTGACTGCTCAAGAATTCTGCCAACTCTGACTCCTTCTGGTTCCACCAAGTCTCTCACTTCTAGCCACTTCAAACAGAAATTTCTGGAACAATTCTCTCAACTTCATCATGACTGTCGAAGCTTGGGTCTCATTATCAAACTGCACCATCTTCAAGGTGAAACTTCCTATTAGCTCTAACTTGCTCAGATACTCTCGATCCTCTGCCACCACAATCTGTCTTTGACGATGGCATGCTTGTCCTTCACTATTCTTCAGCATTTGAAGCTCTGCCACTCACTCTTGCAACTGTTCTGCCAAGTTTGTTTTCCCCCAACAAATCCCAAAATAAATGACTTCCTACTCTGAGTATCTGCCAACTGAAAATTACCTCTGACATTGATGATCTGTCCTGCTCCTGCACAACTGCACTACCTCGAGTCAAACACAAGGGTGAGATGAGTCTGTAGTCAAGGTCTTTGATTCGGTTGAAAGATCTCAAATATGTCCAAACTCTAACTCGGCAAACTAGCTCTTCTGACACCATCAACGTTCGAAGAATCCTTCCATCAAATTCCTGATGCCATCAAAAATTCTAACATCACACTTCTAATTGCTGCCTGTCTTGTCTATCCAGGTCGGTCAAAGTAAATGAAAGTTCTGGCTCATTCTGATGTATTGTATTCCTTCTCTGCCGCAAATCACTGCATATAGTTTCCTCAATGTCTTATTTGTTCAATCTTCTATCGATATCTCAGGTTCACCATCTTCAAGCAAGCATATGTGCCATTCTTCTCTGAATCTTATTTGTGTTTTTTTTTTTTTTAAGATTGGGTTCATTTGTACAACTATTTGTTGTACTGGATATATGTTGTAATAAATGTTCATTCATGTAATAAAATAACATAATATTATTTTTTTACTTTTGATGTACATGATGTTATGAAAAATACAATTTTTCTAGATTTTATATGTTTATTAGAGGGCCTCTTTTTATTTATTTTTAATCCTAACATTAAGAACGATTGTAAATTGGTCCAAATTAAAAAAAAAACATTTTTTCAAAAATTTTCCCTTTAGGAACGTCTTGATTTTTTAAAATAATCATTTAAAAAATGATTAAAAGTAATTTTTTAATATTTCTTTGTATGATTCCTTATAATAGGAGCATACAAAAATGGTTCCAAAAATATGGATCTAGAGCGGTTCAAACCGCTCTAAAAATGTTGATTCTAAAACAATTTAGAGTCCGCTCCAGAATCATCTTTTCGAACGTTTTGATCATTCAAACATTAGGACACCCTTTTAGGACGGTTAAAAACTGATTCTATTATTTAGAAATGGTTTAAAACATTTCTGATTGGTGGATTTTTTTTTTCATTTTTTTGTGTCGTGCTTGTGACATTTTTAAGACGTGACCTTTTGATCTTAATTTCTGGATTTATTGGCCATCTATCAATATGAACAATTGATCATGTTAGATCTTAAGATGGTTGTAGTGGTCAGATTTCATCCCTATTCCACGTGGAATCTCGATATTTATGAGAACCGTGGTAGTAGTTTTTTTCTTTTAACTATGAATGGACATGTTCACGACACTGTTCATTTCTTTCCGTTAACTGATCCCAACCCTATGATCCTTTAAGATGAATAAGAAACAAACCACTGAAGAAACTAATTCAACTACTGATGATTCATTAATCTCGAGATATTTGTGAAAGACATAGACCCATTTGGTCTTTAATTTTTTGGGATTCCTAGGCCCCTAATTCAAGATTGTTAGATTGTATAGACTCAATCCATCAGATGATGTAATAAATTGATTTAATACTTTATTTATCAAATAATATAATGCTTTCTTTCATGAGAGATGAATGGTAATTTACTGCTACTACACACTGCAATACATATGACATAATGGTTCATGAGATGAACTGGGTTCCATTAGTATATTAGATGTGATATATGTGTATGGATGAGATTTACCACATGGGAGACATGTGTCACCAAATCTTATACTTAAATTACTTTCACAACCGTGATGAGACTGGGCATCTCATCTGATAAGGTTGCAGCACTTTGATCACTATAGATAGTGTGGATTTGTCTCGATCATCAAAATGTAAGATTCTGGATCACAGTGCTCGTACATTGGATGTATGAAGGACCATGAGAACACCTTATGGAATACCGTCTCGAGTTTAAGGTTTGCTCTCATAATTCCCCTAGCAATAGGCTCTCATCCTGAGAATTAATGAACTCAAGTTTCTATCTATTTCATTTGCTTTGAGTCACCAATGAGTGAGGCTGATGAGTCGGGCCAAGTGACCCAGTTCGTAATGAGCCAGGGCCTAAATTTGTGAAGATCGGTCCGGTAAAATCTAGGCCAAAAATCACGAAGACTACCCCCACATCGCTTCGGAAGTAGTCGTCTGTCTTTAACCCACTTTTACCGAGTCTTGCTGAGAATTATCTCACCTGCTTCGCTATCAAGGGCAGTTCGAGGGCTCCGTCGAAGTGGGACAAAGCATGGAGAAAAAGTCGTCCCCATCCGTTAGGGGAAGACTATAAATAGAAGAGCCCAACTAGCACTTAAGAGGACAACATTTTCCATTTCTACACACTTTCTGTATTCTCCTAGTTGTAACCTCTGCACATTGGAGAAGTAAAAACTACCCGCAACCTTTGCCCTTCTGAAGTGGACGTAGGTCATATTGACCGAAGCACTATAAACTCTCTCTCTCTTCTTATTTACTGCATAAAACATTTATTACTTGACGGGATGGTGTCTGAAACCAATTTTAGGCATATCAGTTTGGCACCGTCTGTGAGAAAGAAGCTAAATTCTCACTTCATAACACTTCCTTCTTTCAAAACTATGGTGATGCACATAGATCAACGAGACGACCAGAGGAATAAATCCCAGGCGAGAGGGCGAGGATGATCTCCACTGAATAATTCCGCCCCAAGTGCTCCTGCTCCCACTCTCAACAAATGATTGGAGACAATGCAGCAGTGGTGACCCAAAAACAGCAGATCCTAACAGCTTCATGCTCACGGGGCAAGGAGGACTGCACTGGAGGGAGTACCGCATGGAAGCACTGCGGCAGGGACATCCAATGGCTCCTCGCAGGGGGGTGCCTCGCCCGGGCGCCCAGACCCCATGGCGCAAACGCGGGGAATTTCCACAGGGCACCAGGGAGTTCCCCGTGGTGCCCCTCTTTGGAGTACTTTTGGTCGACCTCAAGGTCGCGCCCATCACGTGAGTTCCTCCGCCCCCCGGTGAAGCCCATCTTAGAGGACCCCCACCTCCAGGTGGAGCGAATCATGGAGGCTTCCATCTCCTCCTCTATTTTCTAATGGGAGGAGCCTCATTTCAAGAGAGGAGGGAGTGAAAAGCAAAGCATGGAGGAGGAGTTATTTCCACGATCGGTCCAGAGAAAGCCCCCAATCACTGAGACGAAAAGATCAGAGATCAAAATCAACTAGGTGACGTCTTCTAACGCCTATAAGGCGCAGGCTACCGTGAGACAGTGGATTACCTAGTCGGGCGAACGGACACACCATTCAGCCCGACGTGGTCAACTACCGCTCCCTCGGAAAGTTCAAAAATTGCCATCCGTGGAGAGCCTTTTGATGGAACGAAGGATCTATTGGACCATCTGGAGACACTACAAACAAAATGCAGCTGCATAATATCCCTGATGAGATTATGTGCAGGGCATTCACCACACTGAAAGGCTCCGCTCGGCAGTGGTTTGCCAAATCTAGCCCCAGCTTCCATCGCCACCTTTGGGAGTTGAGCAATGTCATGTCGTTTTCCACTTTATCGGAGGCACCGCCACAGAAAGCTGCCACACACTTGCTCAGCATAAAGCAGGACAAAATGAGAGCCTCAGAGCTACCTCACTCGTTTAACGAGGAGGTACTTCAGGTCGAAGAGCTTGACGACAAGGTATCCCATGCAGCCTTTCTGAGAGGCTCCGCTCATCAAGCTCTCTTCTCGAGTGATGAAGCGCCCGCAAAGAGCATGCCAGAACTACTAGAGAAGGAGGGAGCGAGACAGAGATGAAAAAAGGACACAAGCACAAGCAGGCAGGGACAGAGAGGGTACCTATCAGAGACGACTCGGTCCTGCTCCGTAGAGAGACAGACAAGTATTCACTCTCTCAACGCCACTGTTGGGCACATCTTATTCCAAATACAAGATGACCCCGCCGAAATGCCCCTGGGAAGATGAAGTCCCCTCCAAATCGCAGGAACCCGGCAAATACTGTCGCTTCCATCACGACCAGGCCACGACCTGATGATTGTTATGACCTCAAGCGGCAGATTGAGGATCTCATTCAGCGTGGTCACCTGCACCAGTATGTTGCTGGTAGGGGTAAAGCCCCACCACCGCCACCACCTCGCAATATGGAGGACCCACAGCCGATTGGAGAAATCAGAACTATCTCGGGAGGACTATAGCAGAGTCACTCTCCGCCATGAAAGGCTCATGCCAGAAAGGCAAGACATCCTGATGAAACATGGCCCATCCAAGGCGCCCAGGCATGAAGCTAACGAAATCATATCCTTCTCGGATAAAGATTTGGAAGGGATCCGACACCCCTATGATGAACCCTCTGGTGCTCACCGTGACTATCGCCAATTTCAAGGTGCGTAAGAATCTTGGTGGATAGTGGAAGCTCCGCAGATATCTATTTGTAGAAGCTTATGACAAAAACTGAAACTGGGCGAGAGAGGCTGTAGCCTGTCAAATCCTCCCTCATTGGGTTTTTCAGGGGAGAAGGTGTATCCACTAGGGCAATCACGCTGCCAGTCACCGCGGGGCGACACCCCGAAATTCACTACAATATTAACTTACCTAGTGATAGATTGTCCATCAGCCTATAACATCATTTTAGGGTGACCAGCTCTTAATGCTTAGGAGCCATCCTCTTCACCTATCATACTCATCCTCCACTTTCCAAACCCCGAATGGAATGGGGAAGTAAGAGGGACCAGGTAGCAACAAGAGAATGCTACGTCTCCTTGATGAAGGCCAAGAAGACGCAGGAGGCATTGCAAGTTGAAATCTTGGACCGAGGGATGACGCCATTACAGAGAGAGGTGAGAACTAGTAGAAGAACTTACCCCTCTGGTCTTAAATGAAGAACATCCTGACAGAAGAGTATACATTGGCTCTTCTCTTTCAGAGGGATCTAGCCCTCCAGTGACAAATTTTATGAGAAATAACATGGAATTTTTGCATGGTCACATGCGGATCTCAAAGGAATTAACCCGAGGTCGCACTCACCGCCTCCTCAATGTCGACTCTCGCCACAAGCCTGTCGACAAAGGCTAAGGGGCGCCTCCACGAAAAGGGCCAAGCAATGGACAAGGAGGTCGCGAAGCTAATAGAGAATGGGGGCGGTCAGGGAAGTAGCATATCCTGAACGGCTCTCAAATGTAGTGATGGTGACGAAAGCTAATGGGAAATGGTGCCTATGCGTCGACTTCACCAAGCTTAACAAAGCATGTCCGAAGGATTGTTTATCCGCTGCCACAGATTGATCTCCTCATCGACGCCACAGCCAGGACATCAGCTGCTCTCTTCCTGGATGCTATTTCTGGATACAACCAGATCAGCACGCATCCCCCAGACCAAGAAAAGACGTCCTTCATCACCCAAAGGGGACTTAATTGCTACAGAGTCATGCCATTCGGGCTGAAAAATGCAGGTGCAACCTACCAATGCTGGTGAACAAAATGTTTCACTCCCAGATTGGGCGAACCATGGAGGTTTATGTGGACAACATGCTGGTGAAGAGCCTCGCCGCTGCAGATCACATCGACCACCTCTAAGAAACTTTCAATGTTCTCAGATCCTATCGTATGAAGTTGAATCCTGAGAAATGTTCCTTTTGGCGTAGGATCTGGAAAATTCTTGAGCTTCATGGTCAACCAAAGGGGAGTTGATGCGAACCCCGATAAAATCGAAGCAGTACTTGACATGAGGCGCCCTCTTCCACCAAAGAACTGCAGCGCTCAATGGAAGAATTGCAAGCGCTTAACAGATTCGTTTCCAAGTCTGCAGACAAGTGCCGGCCTTCTTTAAAATCCTCCGAAAGCTTTCGATGGGGACCCGAGGCTGAGGAGGCCTTCCAGTGAAGGCTCGAAAGCCTACTTTGGCCGCCCCCCCTCTTCTTTCACATGCTGCACTCGGGGAGGTGTTATATTTGTACATTTCTGCTTCAGCCTCCGGCAGTTAGCTCTGTTCTCATCAGAATTCACGATGGAGTGCAAAAGCTATCTATTTTGTGAGCAGAGTGTACCGAGGGGCAGATTCAAGTATCAGACTTAGAAAAACCAGTGCTCGCCTCTCATCGAGACGGCAAGACGCTACGACATTATTTTCAAGCCATACGGTCATTGTTGTTACTGATCAGCCTTTGAAGCGAATACTGGGAAAGCCGGATATATCCGGGAGATTATTAAGTGGGCACTGGAATTGGGCGATTCGATATCCAGTATCAGCCAAGGGCGGCCATCCAAAGCATAAAGGCTCTGGCCAACTTTGAGCTGAATTTACCACACGCTGAAGGGAGACAAATCTGTCCACCGAGAAAATGGTGACATCACCCTGGGCGCCCAGGCTCTCCCCTGGCGCCCAGGCTCTCCCCAGGCGGCCCAGGGGCTTCTTTCTAGGCGCCCAGGCCTCTCCATGCGCGCCCCGAAGGCCTCTTCCCTGGGTGCCCATGGTACACACATTAAGATGGTAAAGCTCATTCCAGCCCTCCCCAGCCTCGATCCAGTGCCGAGATCATTTCCACTGCAGTTTGAAAGATTGTACGTTGATGGCTCCAATACAAAACCAGTGGAAGTTGAAGTGGCTCGCTCAGCAATGGAGGCTCATCTCTAATTAACCCAAGTTAGATGGTACACACTATGTAAGGATGCAGTAAAGCTCCACGTTCATTGCCTCAGATGAACATGAAGCAGAGTATAGAAGAGCCCTCCTTTCCGGTTTGAGATTGGCGATCTGAAATGAATGTCCCAATTTACGTCGTCGTGCTTATAGTGATTCCTAATGGTAACGCCAAGATTTACCTAAGACAAGTGGCGAGCTTCGCCACTGGCCAGGAACACCGGAGGACCACAAGAAATATCCTTGAAATATACATTCTTTGGGGAAATTGGTCCCAGGCCCGGGTCGACCGCGCAGTGTGGCCGGTCGACCAGCCCAAGGAACCCGGTCGACCGAGCACACTGTGCGGTCGACCGGGAAAAGAGCCGTTGGGCTTCTTTTCAAACGGTCAGATTTATGACCGTTGAGCCCAGGTCGACCGCGCCATGTACTAGGTCGACCGGGGACACGTCAGAAGTCAATTTTTTACTATAAATATGAGTTCATTCCCTTGAAAATAGAGTTGATCAAAGTGGAATATTTTAGTCTTCTTTGAGGTGTTTGGAGACAAAAGAAAGGGGATGAACTAAGAGAGATCAAGGGGTCTAATGGAAAGCTAAAGCTTGGATTAATGAAGTTAAATCTCTAAGTAAGTTTTACTTTTCATTATCATATGTTTCATGCTTTGTTTAAATTATTGGTAAATTAATTTTAGCATGTTAACTATGATGTGTTGAATCCATCACTTCTCTTAATCTTTGATTTAAGTTGGATTGGATTCTTCACCCTTGATTTCAAACCAAGTTTGTTTTAAAACTTTAGAAAACATGTTTTGTCAAAACCTTTGATTTCTTTTGTAACATGTTTCATTTACTTGGTTGAATCAAATTGTTGTTTTCATTCATTTAAACCTTAGTTAAACTTTTATTTTTGAAAACAACATTGCACATGCATCACAAGTTTAGACATAATTAATTTCATACAACTTGTGAGCTTTTGATTTTCACATCATCAACAAGTTAGTATTTTATACATGTGATTTGCATTTCACTTCAATCAAATCTTTGTGTGCTTTCAATTTTAAAATGCATTAAGCATACTTTAATTGAGCCTTCATTTTAAACTTGATTGAAGTTTTCACACACACACTTCATGAGCATTCATCTTAGCATTTCATAGAGTGTTGTGTGAGTTGAATTAAACTTTCATACCGCCCTAATTAAGAGGCATTGTAATTGAGCTTAATTGTATTCTTTAGAGTGTTTTGTGAGACACTCCTTGAGAGAAAATCTCTTTCTTTGTGTAAGGTTATTGCTTAGCTAAAGAAAAGTATTGTGTAAAGGTTATTGCTTAGCCTAGAAAAGCATCTTGTATAGGTTGTTTGTTAAGCTAAGAAAACACATTGTTAGGTTCATTGCTTATCCTTGGAAAGCATATTGTAGAGGTTAATTGCTTAGCCTTTTCAAAAGCATAAATAAGTGAATCGGTGGGTGTTTTTGGGACAGCGGTAGTGGATGTAGGCTTTGAGGCGAACCATATACTCATTGTGTAAGTGGTGTTTGCTTTGTGGTGATTATTTTGTTTAGCTTACCGCATAATGTATGTTATCATCAGCATGTGACTAGTTGATTGTTAAGAAATTAAAATTGCCTTGATTAGTCATTAAGTGTAGAATCACCTATCACACCCCCCCCCCTCTAGGGTTAGGATCGGACTTATCAATTGGTATCAAAGCTCGTGCTCTTTGTTATTAGATCAATATTTTTGGAACTCTGATTAGGTGTAAAACCTAGAGTCAAAACCATAGTATATTTTTTTCATGAAAATCATTAGAAGTGGATTCACTATGTTAGGTTGTTTTAGATTTGTCGCGGACCCGGACCGAGGCACGACTTGTGCTGATGTAAGATTATTTGAAAGATGATTACAATTTCCCAGGTTTCCCGCGGTGAGGGTTCCAAAAAAACACACATGGAACAACCAACTCACATGATCAAGTATGCGGAAAGCGCGTGGCAAATCACATCTTTAACAAGTCATGACAGAATATAAACATAATGTCATCAAGACTACAATATCAGAATGAAGACATTAACGAGGCATTCCCATAATAGTTCAAGTTGTAAAGTTAACAAAGTATGTTAAGTTATTACACTTCCCAAAATAAAGAGGCCAACAAAAGGCCAATACAATACCAAAAGTATATAAAACCCAAAGAAGTGATCCATCGAAACTCATGACCCGTCCAAACGTCTAGATGACGTCGTCGGGTTGCCACTCACGGCTAAGGTAGGCTCAACAGCCTCCTCCTGGAACTCCTCCTCAAGGGGGTAGCCTCCTGCACCTGGTCACCAAACATACAAGCATCAAACACGACGGTTTTGGCAAGAAATCATTTTAAGTGAAGCATGTAAAACAATGTTTAATCGAGAACATAAAGAAATACTTTACTGAACGTAAAACAAATACTTACGAAACACTTTTCTAAATCAAAGACAAACTAACATGAATGCATAACATATATATCATGAATCGTAAATCCACAAAGAGCCCATCCTTTCTCTATCATTTATAATGAAAGAGTAAGCACGCACGACAAGCACGAATATACATAGTATAACACGACACGATTCCCCAAAATACGGGATTCGCCGCGGAACCGGACACGCACGATGTGTAATAATACACGACTAATCTGCAGTTAGTTCACATGTTTAAGGACCCCCAGACAGTGGATCAGACTGAAAGGGTAGTCCAAGCTCTGTGGTGTTCACTTGAGTTCATGAATGCACAAAACACGCAAAACACGATTCAAACATATCGAAAATAAAAGGGGAAATCACTTGTCACGTCAAGACGAGGCACGACTAGCAAAATGCATAATATATATGCTCACAACTTATAAAAGTGATCCCCATTTTATACTTGAAACACATCTTAGAACGAGCTTAAATACTTGACTTCAAAACGAGTACACGATATGACTTGCGATCTTAATCAATGCTCAAAACACGATAATTTTATCAAGTACATGCTTAGGCTATTCATTGACCCTTGGGTGATTGGAACTCTATATTTAAAATACAGGGATTGGTGTCCCGAAGTTAGGTACATTCATGGAGTTCCATTCACACAATGTCAAGTTAAAGTCTTAATATAGCCTAGTTTTCAATTTTAAAGAATATGTAATGGGCAAAAATCTTCAAAAAAGGTTAAAACAGTGGGAAATTCCAGTTGGTTCCGGTCGACCTGGCCCTTGGCCGGTCGACGCGCATACACTGTGAGCCCGGTCGACCGGCAAGGCCCGGTCGACCTGCAGTTGTAACTTTAAAATAGGTGCACATGTTTTGGTCAGGTTCCAGAGAACCTTGTGTCGCCGGTCGACCGCCCCCTGGCCGGTCGACCGCGTGAACTAGGGAAACAGTAATTCCCGCAGTGCAGCAGGTCATCCAACTGGGGACCAAAACCATTGTGCCCGATCGACCGCGTCCCTTGACCGGTCGACCGTGTGAACTGCGAAATCAGAACCCGGTTCTGATTTCTACAGTCAGTGGTCCAATCCTTTCCTTCCTTTCTTTTCTACATTCTTTCCAACCTAATTAGCAAATTTGATACATGAATATAACATGCTATCAAGGCTCACATTGGGCATTATTTCAAACTTAAACAAGTCATTAACATAAAACCCATTTCATAATCCTTCAAACCATTCTTATCAAAACAATCCAAACTTCAACAAAAGCAAGGCTTAATTAAAGTAATGAAATCTGAAAGTTTGGAAGCTATTAGGCATGCTTGCATTTTCTAAAGTAAGATCACAACATGAAAACCTAGTAAAACAAAGCATTAATACCAAATAACAAATCCATGAACACACATGCACAACAACTTAAATAGATTACTTGCTTAGCCAAATGAAAACAAGAACTCTTCTTCAAGCACTCTACTCAAGAGCCAAGCCAAGAACTACAAAAATCCCATGAAATCCATTCAAAAACTCACCAAAATGCAACCAAGCAACCCATTTCGAAATGGGTGCTACAAGTTAGAAAACATGATCTTTGGGAGTAAAAAGAACTCATTGAAGAGATGGGTTGAAGCTCTATACCTAGAGGTGCCAAACAAGATGCAAAGAAGGAAATGGAGATCTTTCCAACAAGAAACTTCAAAGACAATGTATCAATGGAAAGCTTGGCTTTGAGAGGAAGAAGATGATGGTTTTAGAATTCCATTTGGAGACTCTCTAGCTCATGCATTCAAGAAGAGAATAAGAAGAGAGGAAAGAGGGTTTTAAAGCCCTAGGTCAAGAAAAGTGCAGAGATTTGTGGAAATGGGGAAAGAGAGAAGGGAAAGTAGCTTAAGTGCTTGTCAGTGGGTCCCTTAGGTGCAAATTTTGCATGAGTAAAAACATGGTCTTGCGGGCCTCAAATGAAGTCGACGAAGAAGGATAAAACGATCCTTGAAATATCTAGTTTCCAAAAAGTATATATTTGACATGGTTTTGGATCTCGAAAATTGTGTCCAGATTTGAGTGTGAAAGGCTATTTTACCCTTTGGGCCCAAAACTTGAGTTTCTGGGCTACAAAACCAGACGGGCTAAACACGAAAGTTGTACATAAATCATAAACCAATCAAATGATGAAAATCACAAATAACACAAAACCAAACACGATCTTCCACGCTTGACGTACATCCAGGCCTTCCTGAGTGTGCCTAGTAAACACTAAACGTTCTCGAACTCCCCAAAGCCTATAACCATGACTAAAACTAATCACACTCTAACCCACGATAACTAAATCCGATAAAGACTAAGCACACACTAAGCAAACACTATTGGGTTAATCCTGGTTGGGGGTTGAGACAAGATTCTTGTGTAGATTCTTCTAGACCCCTCCTTCCCACTTATGGAGATTCAAACCTTGAAATTAATGAATCTCATCTGAATTAAAAGAGGAAGAAAATGTTTGAAAATGAAGATGACCTTCAACAAGCCTATGAGGAATTATATACTTTTTCCATATAGCTTGATAAGAAAAAATAAAATATTAAGAGAAGAATCTAAAAAACTAAACAAAGAAGTATTTTTCTTCAAAAGATGAACTTAGAGAGAAAGAAGAATTAATAAATTGTGTAGAATCTAAGTTCATGATCTCTTTACATAAACTATCTAATGTTCAAGATGACTAAATGAATCAAAGATAGATGTGATGATCTTAATAAGGAAAATTCAAACTAAGAGATCAATTACAAAGGCAAGACAAAAACATTAACAACCTAGAATCAAGTTGACTACTTCTCTAAGGAAAAATTTTATCTAATGCTCAAAATAAGATAAAAACTTTAGAAACTTGGATCTAATGTTATTAATGAACTTAAAATTGAGTTAAAACTTGCCCAGAAGAACTAAAAATTTAAGGGAATTGAAAACGATCTAACAAAAGTTAAAAATGAAAATTCAACCCTTAAAACCCAAGTCACTCAACTGAAAATTATAAGCAAAAGTATAAAGTGCAAATTTACCAAAGTGAAGAAAAAATTTGAAAGTTATTTAAATTGGGTAAATCACAAAGAGATAGGACGAGTCTTGGTTACAATAGGAATATTTCACATGATCAAAAATTCACCAACACTTTTTGTGAAAGGCGAGTCCTCATTCTCTAGCACTCACACTTCCTTGTCCATGTCTAAATGTAATTATTGTGGCATTGAAGGGCATTTTAGGTTTGAGTGCAAATTACGAAGAAGCCATGTATCTAAACCCATCTTTGAACTCAAAAAAGGTAAAATCAAAATCTATGAAGGGTAAGACACTAAAATCAAAGAAGACTCCAAGAAGATTTACACAAGTTAAATCATTAAAAAGGAGTCTCCTAAGATAGATCCTAAAAAGGTTAAACAAGTTAAACCAATTATAAAAGAATCTATCAACAAAAAGCTTCTCAATCTATCTCTTTTAAGTCATCATATGAAAGAACTTTTTGAATAAAGTTGCAAAGTTAAATCTAAAATTCAAAAGTCAATTAAAGGGAGAATTAAGAAGAAAAGAATTCAATCCCTAAGAAACAAACTCACCACCTCAAAAGACAAATCACCAACCTAAGCTAAATTTAGTTAATCTAAACATAATGGTGATAAGTCTAATTGAAAATTTATCAAGTCAAATCTCTTATAGTTGGTGAGACCTTTAAACTAGACCTCAAAGATCAACCCTCTCAAGACTTAGGTGGATTCCTAAAGTTATATACTTAGTCAACCTTAAGGCCTTGAACCTCATTGACCAACTATCCTTTATAGTTAAGTCATATTGTTGGTCATGATCATTTGCATTTATGTTCTTTCATTAGTTACATTTCTTTAAATGCAATGTTTATTTGTAATCAATTGATTTTGTTTTCTTGTACTTCTCTAGTTACATATCATGGTTTTCAAAATCATTTGATTATAATTTCATCATGATAGATTTGCTTTTTGCTCTCATTTAGTTATATCTCTTACGTTGCATTTCTATTCATGGTCAATTGATTGTAATTTCAAAAGGTTTCTTAGCTAGATTTTTCATGATCAATTGATGTTGGAAAATCATTTGATGGATGTTATAGTTAGATCTTTTTGGTAAATCAAATGATTTGAAGCAATTTAAGTTTTCATTGATTTTTAAAGTTATACTTTCTAATGGAAAATTATTGTTTTTATAAAGTCAACTTGCATGTGTTTCAAATAAGTTATATATTTATTAAATGCAAGTTGAAAATTGATTATCTTCAAAATCATTCCTTTTATGCTCATTGTTGGATTTTGTTTATTGAAATTATTTGAAGATTGTATGAATGGAAATGCTCTAAATCATTATTAGCTATAATCATCAAAAGCATGTTCCATGTTCTCATTTCCCTATGCAATTGGTTATATCAACTTAAATGGAAATGAATGTTGTGATAGGCAATTTGCATGTTTTGCCCATTTAGTTACACTCTTGTTATATGCAAATGTCTATATAGTTCCAATGTATGGTTGTTATCTTAGTTATGTTTGATGATACCATACTAGAACTCTCAAATCCATCCTTTATGCTTTCTAAAGTCATTATTTTTGAAATGGATGGTTATGATGTTGTTTCATGTATATATTTTCTAATAGATGTCATTCTTATACATTTTCAACTTCATAGTAGTAATCTTGATCATATGAACCTCTTTGAAATCCATTCCTTGTATTTCATAGTTATAACTATTATTTGATGGATTTCTTAGATGTTGAATTCATATGATTTTGACACTTTGTAAATAGCATATTCTTTTAAGTCACATCTTTTTATGCAATTTAACTTGTTCATCACTATTCTCTTTAGTTATATCTTTAAAAGTGATGAATATCCATTTATGATGCTTGATGGAATTTTGTGTTTGTCACATCCTTGCTCTTAATCATGTTTTCAAATTCAATTGGTTTCAATTGGTATAATTTTCGATTGTTGTAATATCCAATTGATGTCATATCATGAGAATGTGATAGACCATGTACATTGGATTGAACTTTATAGTTATATATTTTTTCCATGTTACATTCCATTAGCATCATAATTTTTCATGTTTGCCACCTCTCTTGCTCATATAAGTAAATCTCATGACCACCATGTTTATGTGATCATAATCTTGGTTGGTTAATGGTTTGAGGTAGGCTTCATGTTTGAATTTCATTTCTTTCATCTTGCACTGATAGTCATATTTAATGATTGTTGCACCAAAAATGTCACTATGTCCCTTCAACACCAAAAGCTACATGGGAGCCACATCCTGCCATAAATAGGAAGGCGCCACTTCAAGCACCAGATCTTGTCAGAATCAAACAAAAACTGCAGATCCTTCAAAGCAGCCAAAAGAGGGGTACACATGAAGTTTCGGGCCATTTCGACATCATTTGGCCTAACTTCACTCCTCCGACAGGCAGACAAGAGCTCCCGGCAGCGACAATGTCGAAGACTTCAAAACTTCGATCAGAGCCTACGGATGGTCTCAAAATACCTCCAAAAGGCCCCCTGCCAAATTTCAAGTCGAACGGACGACGTTTGACCCTTCATCAACTCTCGGAAGCAAAAAACAAGCCCATTGGCAGCGGAGCACCCCCGAATCATGGCATTCAAATTGGAGCCAATGGATGTCTCAAAATGACTCCAATAGGTCCCCTGTCAAAATTTAGGTCAAACGGACATCGTTGACCTAGTTCGAAGCTCGGCACTTTCCTCGAGATGAAATCAAGGCGAGCATTTGCGGGACCCCAAAAGGCTTCAAAACCCAAACTAAAGCCCATGGTTGGTCCTACTTACTACTCAGGAGGCTTCCCTGTCAAATTTCAGGTCAATCGGACATCGGTTGACCACAAGTCAAAGCTCGGCATTTCTCTCATGGCGAAATCAAAGGCAAGCGTTTGCGGGCCCCCAAACGGCTTCAAAACTCAAACCAAAGCCTATGTTGGTCCTATCTAATGCTCAAAGAAGCTCCACGTCGAATTACAGGTCATTCTGACATCGTTTGGCCTAGTTTCACGCTTGACAAAAAATCGGCAAAACCGCACAATAAAGTCTTCGGCTTTCCAGAAAAATGAACTTTGGTGCTCTCCCGGGCTTCTCGACGGGATTTCTCCAAGTAAAACAGGCCAATAAATGAGGGGAAATGTCAAGAAAAATACAGGAAGAAAAAGCATCAAAAAAGAGCGAAAAACGGCGAAGATACGGCGACCGGAAGGCGGCCAAAAAATGGGCCCAAGGCCCATGGTCGCCGGCGACCATGGAATTTCCGGCGACCCAAAAGTCGCCGGAAACCCACTTTTTCGGGTCCGTTTCGCGATCCGAGTTGATTGGCCCCTGTGATTTTTCCAAAATCTGATTTTTCGTGCATGAAATCCGTCAATCTTTATTAAAATCACGGATTCACCGCCGAAATCATTGGATGATCATTCGACGCCTCGAAATCGTCAAAGAAAGTACACTTTCTGCCCGCCCGATCGTGAAATCGACAGGACGGATGTTGCCGGCACATTGAGATCAATCAATGTCTGAAATTTCATCGCCATCCGACATCAAACAATGTG
>QPKB01000871.1:0-17833 GCA_003546025.1 Camphora micrantha
AACATGAAAAATGTCCACCGTTGTGAAATGAAACCATGTGGAGGAAAGAAACATCCCAATGAGCATTGGCCATGGGGGAAAATCCTTCTTAGATACCTTAATGGGAAGGTGCCAGGACGCAAGGGCAGAAGAGGGAAAAACGAGACCAAGATTGAGGGGGAAACATCCCATGAACCCGAGCCACGTTTGAATTCCAGTCACCATGATGTGGAAGTTGGAAATGTGTGCTAATGGGCATTTGAAATCCAAGGGGAAATTGCATAAGAAGAGGGAGAAGATCTAATGAGGAGGTACACCAAAATCATAGGAAAAAACTAATCATTACAGGAATTTCCAATCTCTCGATGGCTGACTTAAGCATCGGAGGGAATTTGATTTGTCCCACCGATCGAGATTTCTTTGTTTGAATTTTACAAGGCTCATCCGGAGAATCTCACTCAAACCAGAAAGGAAGATCTGTTGACTTTGACAAGTTAGATTACCAATCCATCTAAAACCCATCTCAATTTTTGACTCTACAATTGGCGCCGTCTGCGAAAAGCGAGGAGGGAAAAACCCACCGACGCTTCTTCTTGCTGAGAAAAATATTAGATCAAGAACAAAATTTGGGATCACCGCCCTAGACTGGACGACCTCCATCTCAGGTGGAGGAAGCACAGCTCAGGGGGCAACATGAACGGTTGGGCAAAGTCCCTTCGACCAACTACTCTGAATCAAGAGCTTGGCAGAGCCGAGCTAAAACTAGAACAAGCGATGGAGGAAATAGAACTTTGAGTTCCCGACCCCGAAGGGAAGGGGAAGCCGAAGTCCGAGCAGATGCATTGAGGTTTGCGAAGCCTCGAGAAGGTAAGCACCCCCACGAGCACTTGCCGTAGAGGATGTACAAGCCCTTATTAAAAAGGCGTTAGCGGATCGGAAGCTCCCTCTAGAGAATCCGACCAGAGGAAGGTATCTTGGAAACGCTCAAAATTTCGAGTCTCCATTCTCAGAGGAGATAGAAAAGGCGGACCCACCTCGGCGGTTCTCAATCCCCAACCTAAGAGTCTATGATGGAACCTCGGATCCCGCCTACCATGTCCAGCATTACCGACATTCCATGGCATTATGGATAGGAAATGAGCCGCTGATGTGCAATGTTTTCCTTTCGCGTTTGGGAGAGCTGGCCTTGAAGCGGTTTTTCTGCCTAAAGCCCTCAGATTTAAAGTTGACCTCAACACCCCTATTCGGGTTCGGTGGCCAAGCAGCGCACCCAATGGGTGTAAGAACCATGTAAGTCAACTTAGACGATGAATTCATGGTTGTAGATGTGCCATCTCCCTACAACGCTATTATGGGGCAAACATTGATTCATTGCATGAGGGCGGTACCATCAACTTATCACTATGTTTTTCAACATTGAAAGGGACCATGGAGATCAAAGGAGATCTTGCAGCATATAGAAGCTGTCTGATTGCGGCAATCAAAGGAAAGGAAAAAAGGGCGGACGATGAAGGCTTAGGTCCAAATAAGAAAGTCGATAAAAAATAGCAATTATTGTTAAGTCGGTCAAAGGTCAGAGATCAAATTGTCGACTTGATCGACGAGGCCATAAAGGAGCTGAAAAAGGTTTCGGTAAATGGAGAAGATCAGGAACGGTACGAAGATTGATGAACAATGGCAATTATATGTGGACAGAGCATCCAATTCACAAGGCTTAGGCTCAGGCACGGGCATGGTGCTCAGGCATCGGCATGGTGCTCATCACGAGGCTCAGGCGTCGGCATGGTGCTCATAATGGGCCGTGGTGATAGGATTCAACGAGTCAAACAATAAAGCAGAGTACGAAACACTACTATCCGAACTCAGGATGGCCAGAGTGCTCAGGATAGGCAACTGACAATCCACTGTGACTCACAGTTAGTTGCTAGTCAACTAACCGGGGAATATGCAGCTCGAGATGATCGGATGGCTGCATGTCGCGGAAGCAAAACACTTGATCCAAGATCGATGTTGGAGATGTTAAGGTAGAGCTGAATGGTCGAGAGGAAAATTCACATGCTGATTGCTTGGCCAGTTTGGCTACAGCCATCAAATCTGAACTAAGGAGAGAGATCCTCGTCGACTACCAATCGGAGACAAGCACCGGAAGTCGACACGTCATGTGCGCCGACCAGGTTGAAGAGACTCCAAGCTGGATGACACTGATAATAGAGTGCCTGAAGGACGGATTGCTTTGAGAAGACTTCAAGGAGAGTTGGAAGGTCAGAAGAAAAGCAACCAGATTTTGGCTATCACCAGCGGAAAAGCTTTATCGACGGCTTTACTTGGGACTGTGGTTACATTGTATCAACCCGGTTGGCGTTGAAAGCTTGTTATGAAAAATCCATGAGGTGTGCTATGGGGGGCACATCTGACGACGAAGCTGGGCTCACCGAGCTATTTCGCAGGGCTATTGGTGGCCATACATGCAGAAGGATGCCTTGCAATTCGTGCAAAAGTGCGAAAGATGTCAACGCTTCGGCAAAGACATCCATCAACCTACCAAGCAGTTAAAACTCAATAGGGAGTCCATGGCCATTTGACAAGTGGGGGAATTGACATCGTTAGGCCCATGCTGAGGTCGGCAGATTTGGAATACCCTGAGCATTAATGACCGACAATGTGAAACAATTCGAGGATAAGGTATTCATGCATCTATGCAAACACTATGGCATTATGCATCACTTTCAACCCATGTTTACCCACAAAGTAATAGTCAAGCAGAAAGCTCCAACAAGACTTTGTTGGACGGCATAAAGAAAAGGTTGGACGAGGCGATAGGAGGATGAGTGAACGAGCTTCCTAGCGTCTTATGGTCCTACAAAACCACCCCGCGGAGGTCAACAGGAGAAACCCCCTTCTCTCTAGCATACAGAATGGAAGCGGTAATTCCCTTAGAGATTGGTTGCCAACCATAAGGATGGAGGCATACAGTCATGAGAAAAATAAAGAGAGAAGGAGCATTGATCAAGTTGGTTGCCAACCAGCAGCAGCTAGCTTGGATCTTACAGGAAAAAAGGAAGACAAGGACATCCAAGGCCGGAGACCAAGTCTTGAGAAAAGTACTCCCGGACATCAAAGACCCCAGTCACGGCAAGCTAGGTCTGATTCGGGAAGGGCCATATAGAGTTACCTCCGTCGGAGGAGCATGAGCTACCACCTCGAGACGCTCGAAGGAAAAGCGTTGCCAAGATCTTGAAGCATAGCGAATTTAAAGAAATTCTATATCTTTATACCAAAGAAATTGTCACTCTTGCATTCCATTTACAGAAGTTGTCTTATTTATATTCTTGTTCCAAGAATGAAATTCACTAAAAACTTGTGAATGGTCGGGGACTCGCAGTAGGGGCACACCCTATCAGGACAACCACGCCAAGATAAGGCTAAGGCCTAAAAATAAGGGGTAGCAATAAACCCACTACTTCGTGCCGAAGGAGAAGAATCCTTATAATTGGGAAGATCCCAAACTAGTTATGTTGTGCTGATCTTCTTTCTAACTAATGGCTAGGCATGATGATGCGAGCATTAGACTAAAAGAGAGTTTGGATAGAACCGACAGTGGCAGTAGAAACAACTCTTCAAACATCACTTGGAACATCAGAGGCATGTGGAGCAAGGTCGGCAGCTGGGGAAGTACCTCCATTCCTGACCGCAGTGAATTGGCCTCCCCTACTGGGGCCGATACAGGAACCTCGGTAGGTAGTGGTTGGGGAGAAACATCCTTGGATTGAGCTGCGTGTTTAGCCCAGAGGGGGGAATCCTCAAGTATGCCAGCATCACCGAGACCCACGTCATAACGTCGTTTGAACACGAGGGCTTTGATCTACTCGACCTGCTCAAAATATATCACCTCAACCTCTTCAAACACTGCATCCTTCGACTTCTCCAAAACATCCCGCATCTCCACCTCCATCTCAGCTAGCTGGGAACGGAGAGCCTTGAGCTCCATCTCACTTGCGGTCAGGCGACCTAATGAAAAGAATTTGACTCGGATAGACCCCGTGTCATGGGAGAAAGCCGAGGAATTTTGCCCGGAAAGATTTGCTCATAATTATGTTGATTTCAAGGGCCAGGATTTTGAACTTATTCCATTTGGAGCAGGGAGGAGGAGCTATCCTGGGATTGCATTTGGCATCAGTTCAATTGAGCTTGCTCTTGCCAATCTCTTATACTGGTTCAATTGGGAATTTCCTAGGGTATAACCAAAGATAATCTAGACATGCATGTCTGGAGCTCCCCAGGTTCACATGAAGTTTCCTCTTTAATTAGTTCCAAAACACCACTTCTGTTTGAACTAGTTATTGAAATCCTTGCCTATGTACTAATGGTACTATTTGCTTGATCATATATATATTAAGAACATACCTTGTTGTGGTTGTGGTTTGTGTTTATTTTATTTGCATTTAGAACGCTTTGAAAAATAATTTTGAAGCAATAAAGTATATTTTGTTAATGTCTTTTCAAATTTAAATGTCTGTTGCGTAAGTAGTTTAAGGCAAATAACTCGGGATCACTCATTTCCAATTTAATCAATTTCATGGAGGCTGTCACTTCAACCATAATTTCTTTTTAATGCTAAAATAAGTTGGAAAGTGACTTTGAATTTCCCGGGCCTGAGAATTCTTTGATTAAGGCGATCCCCTAAGTGTGACACGCGTAATGCCGTAAAATCGCATTTGTTCTGGACCAAGTCCGAATCCATGAAGGAGATATTTTCACTTCTTGCATGTGAAGATTACACACTGACACCTGTCAATATACAGTTAACCTGTGAAAGCCGGTACATCATCAATATCAAAACTAAATAGTCGAATTAAGTTTCAATAATGCATTAAGTTTTACCAAATGCTTTTCTAATTAAAATATATTTACAAGACAATGCAATCAAAATTAATCATAAACATAACCATAAACAAATGCCAGATGCAATATATAATCCCAAACCCATTGTACAACTCTTGTTCATTCTCCGACAGTCAAAGGTAGTAGATAACTTTAAGTTTCTTTCACTCTAATTGCGAAGGGACAGCCCAATTACTTAGGTTAATTGATTACGCAAATTGCCTTTTCTATCTAATGGAAGTTTAAGAAGAGCACATGTTGTAGCCTTAGCCCTGAGATAGCTAATTAGGGGCCTTGTCTTTTTGATGATTACACATTAAAGTTTTTAGGGCCTGTTTGTTTGCATATCAATTATAGGAATTGAATTTCTATGAATTCCAGTTGTTCCTAAAATTAGGTAAAATTAAATTAAATAAGAGAGATTCATTTTCCTTTAAAAGAAAGATTATTTGATTGCATATCAATAAATATTTATATATGTTTATTCAATTTTAGCTACTTTTGAAATACTTGGATTTCATTGGAGTTGTATTTATACAAAGTTCTATGCGAACAAATACACCCATTTGGAAGCGTTTGTGTAATGCTCTTTCTGCATAAGTGGAACCTGGCATCCGGTGTAGACGTGTTTCATTGGAGAAAAGAGTAAAACATATATTTCTCCCCTCTTCATCCAAAAAGAAAAACACCCTGTTTCATTGGAGAAAGGACTAAAACATATATTTCCCACCTCTTAAATCAAAAAAAAAAAAAAAAAAAAAAGAAGAAAAAAGTTCGAACACCCCTCTGAACCATTTTTATGGAAGAGAAAATCTGGATTTCACCGTTTCATAGCTACAAGAATCCCTAACTAGAATAACACCTCAGTATGCATTGTGAAGTGTGGAGTTCACTTTTAAAAATTACAACACAAAGGCCTTACCTTTAAGAATTATAACATGGGGCCCATATTTGGAAACATGGTACATAGGTTCAATAGTTAGCAATTACAACTTGAGACCCGATTCTAGAAATCTTGCTCCGTTGCCACACCATTAGAAATTAGAATGCATGCTCAACATTTAGAGATTTTTCTACATGTGAACGACCTTTAG
Organism: Camphora micrantha; assembly: GCA_003546025.1. Lineage (NCBI taxonomy): Eukaryota > Viridiplantae > Streptophyta > Magnoliopsida > Laurales > Lauraceae > Camphora > Camphora micrantha. The sequence continues at coordinate 5,955 of QPKB01000871.1, forward strand.
AGATTTTACTACATGTGAACGACCTTCAGAAAATTAAAATGCACTGGCCACCTTTAAATATTTTGGTATGTGGGCCCACAATCAGAAATAAAGATGTGACGTTTAGAAATTATAATATGAGAACCACTTTTACGAATCAAAATGTGGAGCCTCCTATTCAAAATTACATGGGCCCACTTTATAAAATTAATTAGGACCCACGTTTAAAACTATAATAGCTATATATACGTGGGCTTGATGTTTTAGAAATCACAATGCCCGGCCAGTTTTTAGGATTGTGGTACATGGGACCCACCTAGATATTATGCATTGGGGCTCACCTTTAGGAAGGACAACGTGGGCCACCTTAATTGAGGTTTCCGGAGTATCACTAAAATGTTGCCAAAAGTTTGGAATTCTAAAAACCTCAAATGGGTTTTAGCAATCGAAAATTCTTATTTTCTAGGCATTTATAAACTTAAGAAAAACTTGGAAATATAAAAATTGTAATAAAGAAACAAAATCTCTGACAGTGAAATTCCAATCAGAATTTCTACTAAAGAAACAGACCATAAATATGTACTAGGCCCGTCAAAGTATTTTAGAACGCATTCCCTCTTGTGACGATGACGTAGCACTAGAGATTAGAATCCATAGATTCTTTGCACCTTGTGGTGCAAATTCATCCCCACGTATATTTCAGTTGTCAATTTTTCTGTTGAAGAAGAATATTGTAGAAAAACAAACCGTGGAAAGTCATCAGTTACATAAGGGACAATGACCTAATTAGTTTTTAACTCTATCAAGTCACGATATTAAGTTACGTAGGCTGCGGGAGTTCTGATAAACGGTCACCACAATGGAAATCTGGCTGCAAGACAGTGAAATTCCAATCAGAATTTCTACTAAAGAAACAGACCATAAATATGTATTAGGCCCGTCAAAGTATTTTTAGAACGCATTCCCTCTTGTGACGATGACGTAGCACTAGAGATCAGAATCCATAGATTCTTTGCACCTTGTGGTGCAAATTCATCCCCACGTATATTTCAGTTGTCAATTTTTCTGTTGAAGAAGAATATTGTAGAAAAACAAACCGTGGAAAGTCATCAGTTACGTAAGGGACAATGACCTAATTAGTTTTTAACTCTATCAAGTCACGATATTAAGTTACGTACGCTGCGGGAGTTCTGATAAACGGTCACCACAATGGAAATCTAGCTGCAAGACAGTGAAATTCCAATCAGAATTTCTACTAAAGAAACAGACCATAAATATGTATTAGGCCCGTCAAAGTATTTTAGAACGCATTCCCTCTTGTGACGATGACGTAGCACTAGAGATCAGAATCCATAGATTCTTTGCACCTTGTGGTGCAAATTCATCCCCACGTATATTTCAGTTGTCAATTTTTCTGTTGAAGAAGAATATTGTAGAAAAACAAACCGTGGAAAGTCATCAGTTACGTAAGGGACAATGACCTAATTAGTTTTTAACTCTATCAAGTCACGATATTAAGTTACGTAGGCTGCGGGAGTTCTGATAAACGGTCACCACAATTGAAATCTGGCTGCAAGACAGTGAAATTCCAATCAGAATTTCTACTAAAGAAACAGACCATAAATACGTATTAGGCCCGTCAAAGTATTTTTAGAACGCATTCCCTCTTGTGACGATGACGTAGCACTAGAGATCAGAATCCATAGATTCTTTGCACCTTGTGGTGCAAATTCATCCCCACGTATATTTCAGTTGTCAATTTTTCTGTTGAAGAAGAATATTGTAGAAAAACAAACCGTGGAAAGTCGTCAGTTACGTAAGGGACAATGACCTAATTAGTTTTTAACTCTATCAAGTCACGATATTAAGTTACGTACGCTGCGGGAGTTCTGATAAACGGTCACCACAATGGAAATCTGGCTGCAAGACAGTGAAATTCCATTCAGAATTTCTACTAAAGAAACAGACCATAAATATGTATTAGGCCCGTCAAAGTATTTTAGAACGCATTCCCTCTTGTGACGATGACGTAGCACTAGAGATCAGAATCCATAGATTCTTTGCACCTTGTGGTGCAAATTCATCCCCACGTATATTTCAGTTGTCAATTTTTCTGTTGAAGAAGAATATTGTAGAAAAACAAACCGTGGAAAGTCATCAGTTACGTAAGGGACAATGACCTAATTAGTTTTTAACTCTATCAAGTCACGATATTAAGTTACGTAGGCTGCGGGAGTTCTGATAAACGGTCACCACAATGGAAATCTGGCTGCAAGACAGTGAAATTCCAATCAGAATTTCTACTAAAGAAACAGACCATAAATATGTATTAGGCCCGTCAAAGTATTTTAGAACGCATTCCCTCTTGTGACGATGACGTAGCACTAGAGATCAGAATCCATAGTTGCACCTTGTGGTGTGCAAAATTCATCCCCACGTATATTTCAGTTGTCAATTTTTCTGTTGAAGAAGAATATTGTAGAAAAACAAACCGTGGAAAGTCATCAGTTACGTAAGGGACAATGACCTAATTAGTTTTTAACTCTATCAAGTCACGATATTAAGTTACGTAGGCTGCGGGAGTTCTGATAAACGGTCACCACAATGGAAATCTGGCTGCAAGACAGTGAAATTCCAATCAGAATTTCTACTAAAGAAACAGACCATAAATATGTATTAGGCCCGTCAAAGTATTTTAGAACGCATTCCCTCTTGTGACGATGACGTAGCACTAGAGATCAGAATCCATAGATTCTTTGCACCTTGTGGTGCAAATTCATCCCCACGTATATTTCAGTTGTCAATTTTTCTGTTGAAGAAGAATATTGTAGAAAAACAAACCGTGGAAAGTCATCAGTTACGTAAGGGACAATGACCTAATTAGTTTTTAACTCTATCAAGTCACGATATTAAGTACGTAGGCTGCGGGAGTTCTGATAAACGGTCACCACAATGGAAATCTGGCTGCAAGACAGTGAAATTCCAATCAGAATTTCTACTAAAGAAACAGACCATAAATATGTATTAGGGCCCGTCAAAGTATTTTAGAACGCATTCCCTCTTGTGACGATGACGTAGCACTAGAGATCAGAATCCATAGATTCTTTGCACCTTGTGGTGCAAATTCATCCCCACGTATATATTTCAGTTGTCAATTTTTTCTGTTGAAGAAGAATATTGTAGAAAAACAAACCGTGGAAAGTCATCAGTTACGTAAGGGACAATGACCTAATTAGTTTTTAACTCTATCAAGTCACGATATTAAGTTACGTAGGCTGCGGGAGTTCTGATAAACGGTCACCACAATGGAAATCTGGCTGCAAGACAGTGAAATTCCAATCAGAAATTCTACTAAAGAAACAGACCATAAATATTGTATTAGGCCCGTCAAAGTATTTTAGAACGCATTCCTCTTTGTGACGATGACGTAGCACTAGAGATCAGAATCCATAGATTCTTTGCACCTTGTGGTGCAAATTCATCCCCACGTATATTTCAGTTGTCAATTTTTCTGTTGAAGAAGAATATTGTAGAAAAACAAACCGTGGAAAGTCATCAGTTACGTAAGGGACAATGACCTAATTAGTTTTTAACTCTATCAAGTCACGATATTAAGTTACGTAGGCTGCGGGAGTTCTGATAAACGGTCACCACAATGGAAATCTGGCTGCAATCATGGATGGAAAACTTGTGATTCAAAATGGACTCCGATAATGAAAAATATTTGACTTGGATAGAGTCAACCCGGTGACTCAAGCTTTTTTTTTTTCTTCAAATAATCTTGAAATATTGAAAAGTAAATTAGATAATTATAAACTATTAATATATTTCTATTTACATGTAGTCAAGATAATCCATTCAAATAATAAATTTATATATGTAAGAAAAACACAATGATAAGAAAAATAAAAAAATATATTATATATTAGTCTAAATATTGAATGTAAAAGATCAAATATGCTTTTCAGATAACAAACTTGTTATCATTTTCAAATTACTAACTCCAAAACCCATGCATACGTGCTTAAAAAACAAGAATTAATTATTGAAAATCAGATCTACCAATTAAATGGTCTATATACAAATAACTTATTAAAATGAGGCGACTTGGCCAAGCTTCCCTTGCTTTATCCATGGTGCTTTGTTAAAATGAGATAAGTTGGGGAAGTCAAGAGTCAACTCGGGGAGTTCTCGAACCTTGGTTACAATTAGGATCTGCCATGGACCTCTAATATTGGAAGCTCGATCTTACTTTCAAAAGAGGATATGTGCTATAGTTTGTGGGAGCCTATTAGCTTCAATGTCGCCATGGTGTACAATGGATGGTCAAAATAAAATCTTTGTTGATTGTCCATTCCATGGTAACATTAGATGGTCTTGAATTCTTATATTTTACTTTTTGTAGGGCTCAAACTCATGCACTCTCACCCCTTTATTGGTAGGGATTGGCATCTCGAACGAGCTGATCTACGTTCTAGGGAACATCCATCTCACTTTCAGGTGTAGGCTATATATGTCAGGGATTCAAATGCCCTAATGCTCTTGTAAATTGTAAATAGGATGCATAGCAAAGTCTGCGGACTCTGTTTTATTTATACGTGCATAAGGGCTTTTGAGATCCAGCCATCTATGATAAATTATGTAAATTACACTTTGTAAGCTTAGGGAGACACAAAGGAATGAAAGAATGATTGAAATAGAAACGCTGCCCATCTAATTGTTAACCGTTTCTTATTTATTTATTTTATTTATAGAAATGTTAGTAAGTATATATGAATCACAAGGGCAATCCCACTAAATAATAGAAAAGGCCAGACCAAAGAAAAGAACGCGAACAAAATGAAGGCCAAAAAGGGACAGGTTACTGGAAGAGCTAAATAAATAATTAAACATCGCAAACAAAGACCCGAGGCTCCTAGATGAGTTTAACACATCAATGCATGCCCAAAATACTGACATTTATTTTATTACTTTAGATGAGGTTACCGATGTCCATTATATATAATGAAGCGAAGTGGATTTGATTTTCAATTTCTCTATCAATTTCAGATTTGATTTTGACCATCTTCTAATTTTTGATATCCTTCTAATGTCGGGCCCTACCAACCGGGCCCTACCAACTAATGGGCCCGTGGCTCCAAAATGAAATCAATTTTTGGACCCAACTTGATTCGAGACTCGAACTCAGGACAATATGGATTTCAAAGAAGCAACCGAACCACTACACTACAGAACATCTTTTTATTAATAATTATCAACAAAAACTTAAAATTAGTTAATGAGAAAGGGACCTGGCCCCACTTTCGAATATTGACTGTGAGTTGAAATTTATCTACGAGGTATTTATAAAAATAACTATATATTTAAAATATTGACCCCTATAAATACTGTTGTAATTATTTTCATACTTATGCATTGTACTTTAAGCATAGATGATCAAACTTTTGAAATAACTATTTTATATGATTTCCTATATAGTCATTACTTTTATATGACAACCATTTTACAATAAAACTAAACTCAAATTAATATATAATATATGGAATTGATCAACAAAAATAATAAGTTTCATAATTAATAAGAACATGACAATATTATTGAAAAAAGAAAAACTTCCAACAACAGCGTGGAGCTAAAAGGGAGGAGGAAAACTTTCCATGTAACTGATGTGATACCATGCACACTTGTCGATGGAGAAAGGGTGGAGTCTGGGTTTTTCTTTTTTGTGTGTGTGGCTTTAACTTTTATAAATCGTGATGTAAATGGAGTTGAACACTACGATAAAATCCATCTATTAAAAATCACAATCATTAAGGCAAACATCCTTACGATTTATGGGATACCTCAAATTCTCTCCTTATTTTGGGTTATTTCCACGGTCAAATTGATTCTCAGATAAAAAAATACAAAATACTGGAGTTTTCCAAATAAAGTTTTGTTTTTTTTTTGTTTTTTTTTCTTATCTGAACTCTCCATCATGCCTTTTGTCTATTAAAAAACTCTCAATTTCAGCCTATTTCTATCAAGGCAATAGCATTTGAGTGATAGTGGGTCCCAATGTCTATAAGTACCACTAATCTAAGGAGTTTCAAGTATTTTTGTTTCTTCTGATTATATGATTTTTTTTATTTTGTTTAGAATGTGAAATTCCGATTTCTGGGTTATCTAGTTTATTTAATCCTTAGTCTTTTTTATCTTAGATTTTTTTTTTTAAATACAGCCTAAGCAGCATGGGTTCAATGTGTTCATATCAAGTTTCATATTAATTTTTTCTTTTTACCCAATCAATTCTCTTTATTAAATTTATTATAATTTTTAGTTAAGTTTGCCACAAAGTTTAAATGATCTTAGTTTATTTTCCTAACCAATCAAAGGGGATCACAATTTGATGTAAGAATTTATTAATATTCTATATCAATTTCAAACCTAGATGCCATTGTTTCAATCTAACAGGGAATCAATCCCCTTTGATTACGAAACAAACCGCAAAAATTTACTAAATGATATCAGAAGTGTGCTTACGGAAAAACTTAACACACCTTTATTAATTAGAGCCGTCTCAAGCTGTCTCACATTTCAGAGTGGGTGGCTATCCAAAGCTTTAATTGTTATCTTCTTTGGTGTTTCTCCAGTCTTCCTCCTTCATCTTTAAAGAAAGAGAGAGCCAAACAAAATTGCGATTTGTCTTTCCATTAAATGCAAATTACAACTTCACTTGGTCATGACTAATCTAAGGAAAGCTCGGCCATTAAATCATTATCTCACTCGGTTCAATCACTTAGTTAAGTTCAACCTTGATAAGAGTTATATCCACCGTCTGATTGGTGGACTGTAGAACATGTAATTTGGCTCATCTTTTTTTAATCTGAATCATTCATGTTAAATAAAATCAATCTCATGGTGGTCATCAATCCTGTGAGAACGATATTTCTTTGATACTTAAATAACTTGGAAAGTGACTTTGAGTTTTTCAGATTACAAATATCGTAGGCTTGACACACTGATTACTCTACCGGCTTATAGAATTGAGATAAACATGATGGAACCAAATCCTCTACCAGGTTTTCCAACGTAATCAAAAGGTAAAGACAAAGTTTATCGAACAATTGGCCCACTTTAATTGTCGTTTTGTCGAAAGACTCCTGATCGAGCATGAACCGTCTCTAACCCTGCAAGCATTCTTTTGACCAAAAACAAAAAACTATCATAGCGTTCTTTGAATCTTTCACCTTATCTAGGCCACATAACCACGGAGTTTGGATTGTTGGAGTCCAGATCCTCTGAATCTGTCACTCAGGCTTTCCCTAAGTTTTAAGGATGGAACTGCACCATTGGTGTAGCTATTTAAAATCTAAACCGTTCGAAATGAACTTCCTTTCTAATTATAAAATATTTTTATTTTTTTTATTAATGTAAGAGCTGATTCAACTTTTAGATTGAGCATATAATTGATAATATAATTACTAACCTATAAGATTACATTAATCATGTTATTAATCTTTGCTTAAATTTACTGTGAGACCAACTCTTATTGGAGTAAAATTTTAAAAAATCCTATATATTTGTAAAATATTTATTTTGATTATCTCGGATTTTCAAGAGTGGGCCTTATTATGGAGCTGGCTTCCGTCCTCTTGTAGAGAGCCTGAGTGAGGCGGTTTGAGGCACTCTCATTTTGACCAGTTTTCAGTACTGTAGGAGGTTTCGCCATCTGTGATATGGATTAGTTCAAAAACATTTGAAATTATTAGAGAGTTTTATCAGAAGCTACCGTGTCATCATATCACACCGCCAGTAACGTGTTAAATTTTACTACTAATCCATGAAGATAGAATTATAAGAGCTTCCATGTCCTCAGATACAGTGGAACCACCAAGCAGAGGTTTGTGTTGAGCTAGTGTTTTTCTTTTCAACACAGGGACTACTTAAGGCTAAGAAAGTTGAGACAAACAAGATGGAACCAAATCCTCCAAAGTTTCTCCACGGGAAATAAGATGAAGAGGTAAAGGACAAAGTTCTTCGGACAATGGGACCAATTCAATTGCCGTTTCATGACTTTTGTCGAACTCCTGAACGTGCATGGACGGTTTCTCAACTCTCAAGCGTTAATTTACTGAAAAAACAATAGGTCTCAAAGCGTTGATTGATTCTGACTTTACCTAGGCGTCAAGCGGCCCAAGAGGTTTTGCTGTTGGAGTTTTGATCCCCTCAAGCTCTCTACTTTTGACCAATTTTGATTAAATCTAGGAGGTTTAGCCACCATCTATTATGCTAACGCGCGGGCTTGGTATGGGTTGGGGTACACCCAAACCTACCTCATCTCAAGCTTATATCATCTATAATTATCCAACTCTACCAAACCTGCCCTGCTTAGGCTGGGTTCAAGTTAAGTTTAAAGCTTAAACTTGACTGTACCAAAGCTTTCTCATCGCACATGCCTTAAGCTAAGGTTAATTAATACCACTTTGTGATATATATATATATATATGTATATATATATATATATATTCAAGTGCATCTATCCCTCACCATAGGGTGAGGGATACTCCCATTTTTGTGAAGTTTCAAGTACCAAAGAAAATTTTCTCAAAAAGTATAAAAGTGTTTTTGTACTTGAAACTTTTCAAAAAGGGGAGTGTCTTTCACCCTATTGTGTATGGTGAGGGATATATGCACTTGAATATCCCTATTTATATATATATATATATATATATATCACACACATTGAGCGGGGTGGAACGGGAGGGGGGCTTGGGGTGGCCATGCCCGCGCCCTGCCCCCACTAGAAATTTGAAAAACTCCCTTTCATTTGTGAAAAATTAAAAAAATTACTCTGGCCCGCAAATGTTATTAAAAACTTTTAGTTTTTATTTATTTTCTTATTTTGGCCCCTCCAAGAATTTTTTTTTACTGCAAATTTCTTAGTTCGGCCCCTGACCACAGCAAAACCCAAATCACCCCCAGCCAAGATACCAACTACCACACCGTACTCGTTGCCATCCTTATGTTGGATTAATTAGTAGAAAAAAAAAAACATCTGAGTTTATTACAGTGTTTTATAAGACGCTACCGTGTCAGTCATATCACACAGCCAGTAACGTGTTAAATTTTGGTACTAACAGATGAAGATATATAGAATTATACTTGTGACACCGATGAAGTCCAAACGCGAGAATCGATCTATATATAGAGAAGGGAGAAGGCAACAAGAGTAATCAGTCCAGAGTAATATCCCATGGCTATCTTACTGTCTCTCCTCTTCTTGGCCATTGCTCTCATCTTCTTCCTCCAAAAACTCAACGAAAAAAGAGAGAAGAAACCGAACCTACCCCCTTCTCCACCCAACCTTCCCATCATCGGAAACCTCCATCAGCTCGGTAATCTCCCACACCGCTCTCTTCGCTCCCTTGCAAACGAACACGGACCCTTGATACTCCTCCATCTGGGCCACATCCCCACTCTCATAGTCTCCTCTGCAGAGATTGCCGAAGAGATCTTGAAAACCCATGATCTCATCTTCGCGAGCCGACCATCTATAACTGCAGCTCGACGAATCTTCTATGACTGCACCGACGTGGCGTTCTCTCCTACGGAGAATATTGGAGGCAAATAAGGAAGATCTGTGTACTGGAGCTCCTAAGCATAAAGAGAGTCAACTCCTACCGTTCGATCAGGGAAGAAGAGGTGGGTCTCATGATGGAGAGGATCTCTCAATCTTGCTCGACAGGTGCAGCTGTTAATCTATCAGAGCAGTTGCTATTGCTATCAAGTGGCACGATAACAAGGGTTGCTTTTGGGAAGAAGTACGAAGGAGAAGAAGAAAGGAAGAACAAGTTTGCCGATCTTGCAGCTGAGTTGACAACTCTTATGGGAGCTTTCTTTGTGGGAGACTACTTTCCTTCGTTTGCATGGGTTGATGTTTTAACAGGGATGGATGCGAGGTTGAAGAGAAATCATGGTGAATTAGATGCTTTTGTGGATCAGGTAATCGATGACCATCTCGTTAGTAGAAAAGTGAACGGCTTAGATGGCGCGGAGCAGAAAGATTTGGTGGATGTGCTGCTACATCTGCAGAAGGATTCCTCACTTGGCGTCCATCTCAACAGAAATAACCTTAAAGCCGTCATCTTGGTTGGTCACTCTTACCAAATTTTGGATATTAAAATGGTCGTTCGGATTGGGCCTGACCCAACTCGAATCCATCTTTATAATATTTATTATTTGTTGGTTTTGATTCTTGGAATGAGACCAGAAGTCAATTATATTAGTAGGACCATTAGATGGTCTGACATAACAAGGTTGAATCTTATGAAGTACAACCCATCTGAGGACTTGACCAGTGCAATATTTACTGGAACGGTGAAATAGAATTCAGCTAGGTGACCCATCATAGATGGGACCAGGGTAATGATGATAATCTTAGGATAATCCATTTACATACATGCATATTATAGTGATTTTCTGGTTGACCTAGCTAGGGAATAGGGATGGCAATGGGTCGGTTTGGTATGGATTGGGGTAAGCCCAAACCTGCCCTTTCTCAAATTTATCTCATCCGAACTCGACTCGCCCTATGGTGGGTCACTTGGATGTGATAACAAACTCACCCCATTTGTTTAGGCCAAGTCTAATTTAAAGTTTAAAACTTTAAAATATATAAAAATAAATGAGAATGATCATGGTAGAGATTAAAAACACAAACTTTTCTTCGCACATGCCTTAAGTTAAGGCCCTAAACCACTTACCCCACATGAGTTTTGTCCATCACTTCTGTAATAAGTATACATATATATTATGTATTTGAGGTGGGGCGGCTTGGGACAACAAAACCCACACTTATAACTACAGACAAAGAAAAACACTACCAACCCGTCATAGGAGTGGGTCGGGGTGGGTTTCCGTTAATACCCGACCATAGTCGTTCCTACTAGAGATGGAAAAACTTGACCTGATGAGCTGAAAGCCCTACGCCGGATCCCTATAACGAACCTATAACTTTTATGGGTTGGATGTAGTTTAAGTAATCTTGACTTACAATGAAGTGGGAGTTGTCACGCCCCGATCCCAAGAATACACGACTCCCGAGGTATGACATGCATCCGCATGGAGTTTCGAGTCAAACTCGTAGAACATATAACCCATGAATGGATTTCCCACAGGATTTCACGCGTGAGATCTTAAGAACCATCACAAATTGAGGAATATTTCGATTCACCTGTGTACTTGTATAGCATATCGTGTATATTTTCCTACTCGTTATTCATCATTCGTTTATGAATTATGACACTTTTTCATAAAAGATAAGAGCATAAACCAGTCCATAGAGTGAATGTTAAAGTTTAAGTTTAAAGTTGGGAGAAAGTGAGAAAAAGTAACGGAAGTAAGGTACTAGTTAGGTGTTACAGTCCCAATTGAACACAAGTCTAAAGCAACTAATCATCATGGCCATCCGCGCCTTAGGTTAGGGGTAAATGACGTCTAAGAAAACTCAGTGCACTGATGTCTAAAAGACATCATTTGGAGTCCACTTAGCTAATTGTTGAGGACTCTCCTCCTCATCCTCCTCGACCTCTTGGGCATCGGCGTTGAGGTCCTCTCCTATAACACTAAGTATAACACCATTAGACAAAGCTAAGCAAGATAAACATGCATAAAACATTGCATGATCATAAGAGGGCAATAAACGCAGACTAGTTATTATTAGAGCATTAGTAAGCATGAGACTACCACTACTAGAGAATAGACCATTGGCGCATGAGAAAGCGGGCGACCGCCAGTGGCGGTCGCAAAAAGTGGCTTTAGCGACCGCCAGTGGCCGTCGCTAAAAACTTTATGGCGGTAGCTAAAGCTCTCCTCTAATACCACCTGAGCCCTCCGTTTTTTTCCTCCTTCCCACTCCT
>QPKB01000872.1:0-17820 GCA_003546025.1 Camphora micrantha
CCCCCCCCCCCCCCCCCCCCCCCCCCCCCCCCCCCCCCCCCCCGGGAGAACTACCAAGGTTAGGAAAACTCCCACACAGTAATGATTTAGGTTGAACTTGCATGGAGGTGATGCATCTCTTCCAACAAGTTGGGCTCAATTCTTATTATTGGAAAGATTAACACCAATTAATCACTTTAAAACCCTTAAATCCCTCTCAAAACCCTCTAAAGACCCTCCAAACCAGACATGTAGAATTTAGACATCCACCAAAGCAACATGAGATAATTGATTTGGATTTCAAGGTGAAGATGTTACTAGCAATATTAACACTAAAGAAATAGATATGTTTATTTTGATATTTGGATTTCATAGACCAAAACACTACTATTTTTTTTTCCCAAAACCCTCTTAAAACTAAAACCCTCTCAAACATCCCCCCCGGGAGAACTACCAAGGTTAGGAAAACTCCCACACAGTAATGATTTAGGTTGAACTTGCATGGAGGTGATGCATCTCTTCCAACAAGTTGGGCTCAATTCTTATTATTGGAAAGATTAACACCAATTAATCACTTTAAAACCCTTAAATCCCTCTCAAAACCCTCTAAAGACCCTCCAAACCAGACATGTAGAATTTAGACATCCACCAAAGCAACATGAGATATTTGATTTGGATTTCAAGGTGAAGATGTTACTAGCAATATTAACACTAAAAAAATAGATATGTTTCTTTTGATATTTGGATTTCATAGACCAAAACACTACTATTTTTTTTCCCAAAACCCTTCCTAAAACTAAAACCGCCCCCCCCCCCCCCCCCCAAAACAAAAAAAAAAAAAAAAACCAAAACAAAACAAAAAACCTACATACCCACAAATCAAAACGCTTTACCCCACATTAATCATTAATCAATCAACTCTCCACATTGACCTGAAAAACATCCTTCCTCTCATCTTCCATCACTTTGGGAACCAAAACTTTAAGAACTCCATTCTTCATCTCTGCCTTGATTTCATCCAATTTGTACAGCTCTGAGGCACATCGATTCGGCTGCTGTGACCTCCTCCACTCTCACGATCACTATCATCATATCCAGACTCCTTGTCTCCTCCTTCTCCTTTGATTATCAGCGTGTTCTGCTCAACAAACACCTCACATCCTCCTTCCCAAGCCCTGGCATGTCCACCCTAAGATACAGAGCGATCTTTGTCTTCCCTCACATCAAAACCCCTTCTCGACCGCACCTCCCAGTGTCTATAGACAAAGCTGCCAAATGGGTTTTTCATCATCTGGTGCCATCAGACTTCACACCTGGCTCAAGGCTCCTCGATGGAATAGAAAGGATCCAACACATCTGTTGTTCATGAGAGAAAAATCAAATCTAATTAGAGTTGAAAGAAAGACCCAAACCAAAAAAAAAAATTTTAAAGCTCATTTGTGGTTTTATTCAAATTCACCTGAGACAATAGAGTCGCCCCTACCACCGCGACGAGAGATTGAGCGTTCGTAACGACCTATCAATGTCCAAGCTGTCGTCGTGACCGCCTTGATCGCCTCACTATTGAACGTTTGTGTTGAATGAATCGGATGGTGGAGGAATGCAGTGGCGACAGGTCTGCAAGGAGTGATGAGTTTTTGCATGAGGCTTAGAAGAGAAGGCTTTTTCGAGAAGCAAGCATGGCAGCCATCGTATTTGAATTTGGATTCCGACTTCTTCTTCTTCAGTTGAATGTATTGAAGATGGGGTTGTAGGCCAGGAGCTTGCTTGTTAATATAGAAGAAGGAATTCATTCTGGATAAAGCTAACTACAAAGAGAGAAGCAATAGTGTAGAAGATTCGAGAGTGAGTTGAGAAATGGAGAAGGTTCTGGAGACTGTACAAAGGCGGTTGCCAAGACTTGCCAAGGAGGTAAAGGGCACTTGCCTACTGGGCAGGGGCATGGTGATGAACAATCTTTCGTGGTGGCTTTTTTTTTTTCATTTTTTTTTTTTTTTTCTTTTTCGCTTGGGGGTTTTCATTTTTGGACCCCGATCAGTCCCTTTCTGGGGTCAAAAAAAAAAATTGGGTAAATTCTCTATAACTCCAATATGGTAGTGCAGTTTCGAAACTATAACAACCGTGTTCAAACCGTAGTCCTAAGCCAATTAAATCATCCTTGAAAGGTTATCGGGCAATATTCAAAGTTATTATTGGTGTTAGATTTTTTCAATTGGATAGCGTGCATCACTTGAATTGAAATAAAATTTGGGAGAGATGGATATGGTAGCCTGGTCTCAAAAAATTCTGTATGTATCTTAGCATGTAGCATTTGGATATAACATTTGTTTTCTGAGTTTTCAAAAATATAGCCTTTTGAATTTGTGGTTTTTTTTTTTTTTTAATCTTTCTGAAAACTTTATTCAAATTTCCAATTATCAGGTTTTCAAAATGCTAAAAGAGGCACTTGTGCATTTGTAAATCTAGAGGGAAAACAACATTTGAAATTCTCACCCATCTCTTTTGGGAATTCTTAGAATTCAAGCATACAAATAGGCTCCAATTAAGAATTGCAATGCTGTAAATGTGTCTAGGTCCAATTGTAAAGATGTGTTTGAATCCAGATCTTGTTTTCATTTATGTGTGAGGTGGATCTTTGACAGCTTTTGGAACAGAAAGTCCCTGAACAGTTTTCAAACAAGACAAGTGGTACATTTTCAAGAATGAAGATCCCTGTTTGGTCCAAATAGGGTTGGGGGTGACACATTTGTTTTTAAACTCAATAAGCTAATGTGTCACCCCGTCCAAACAGGGGATCCGGATCCCGATCCCATTTTCAAGGGCCTACTAGCCTACCACACATAAAAGACTGATTAATCCTATCATAAATAAATAATTAATCAATTAATTAGGTCCATTGTATTTTTTTAAGTACAGAATTTTTTTCTAAGTTGGACTACTAGTCAGAAGTGATACTTTTTAAAGGACACCTGGGTATGTTTGTGGCCTCTTAGGTGGTGCAGACTTAGAACAATGAAATAGGCAGCATTTTAGACAAACACTGTAAAATGTAAAATATTCCAGGTCTCAAATAATACTAGTCCAATTAGGGCTGAACAAAACCGGACCGCAGACCGGACCGGACCGGATTTGAAAAACCGGTTATATCCGGTCCGGTCCGGTCCGGTCCAGACATTTTAAGAACCGGTCCGGACCGGACCGGATTAATAATAAGTATTTTTTTAAAAATTTTTTTAATACAAAACTTTTAACTTAAAAAATAAAAATGTTCAAAATGTCTGAACTTTGAATTAAGTAAGTCATCAATGTTCAAGTCTTTACATAAATTCACATTTTTTTATCTTAAGATGTGTGTTGAAAATAAAAAAAAAAGATTATGAAAAAAAAAAAAAAAAAAAACAAATGAAACCGGTCTGGACCACTTAAGTGGTCCAGACTGGACTGTTTTAGACGGACCGGACCACTTATAAGTGGTCCGGTCCGGTCCTCCCATTTAACAACAACCGGAAATCCGGTCCGACCGGATTCCGGTCCAAAAACCGGACCGGATTTGCGGTTGTGCACCCCTAAGTCCAATGACTTTTTTTCTCACACCATGAGAACTAGGATATTTAGGTAACTACAAGAATGAAAATAGGAACCTGAATACTCAAATGACAAATATCCACAGTACCCATAACAAAAAAAAAAAACAAAAAAAATGGGGGCACGGGTCCAATATTTAGACCCATTATTCTTTGGGTCCCCTTTATTGGCATCACCTAGGTAGGACTGCAGGACAAACCTCACCATCCTTAATTCATATGCTGTTGGGGTGGTGCGGTTCTTGTGTGTGCCATTGTCACTTTTCACTTGAATATTTTTTGCATATAAACATGTATGTTTTTCACACAGTATCCAGACTTAATTAAAACACAAACACAAGCAATTCCATTCAATTTTCCTCTTCACAAACTTCTTATGACTCTGTGTGCAACAGTTTGGGCTTCTATAGAGTTCTAACAGTGCTTTCCAGGGGAGTGCACACATTTAAGTACATACAGTGTCTCTCACTATATATTTAGTATGGGCAATACATATATCTTCTATGTATAAGCGCTAATACAAGGAAGCTGATGCATACAAACACATTTATCCATGTACTACTATTTCCTTCAACCAATATTGAAGGAACATAGCAACCACAAATATATAACACATTGCTTCTAAGCTGCTGCTTCAACTGAAGGTGCCCCCACCACTAGTGGGCTTTTCTCAGGAGGGACTGTTAGCAGTGATCTTATCATGGGCTTGACTTCTCAATGACCTTTATGATGCCCAAGAACATGACCCTGTATGTGATCACCATCCCAAACAAGATTGCAAGATCCACCCATTTGGAGTGGCCCATTTCAACTTGCCAAGTATTTCTCAAGATCTCTTTGCCAGTGATGGTGGGTGGCCCACCAGCTTGGTTGTTGGGGAAAGTTAGGCCTATGAACTCATTCTTGTAGAAGCCTTGGTTAGCATACTTGTGGAATGCAATGTAGTACATGGGGTACCTCCAGAAGGGCTTGGGGAGATCATCTGGCAACCGGAAGAATCCTCCATTCAACATCATGACTCCTTGAATTCCGGCGCCGGTGATAATGCCCATGAGGAAATCCGGTACGATACTGGCGACGATCATCATCAAGCTCTCAACCAACATCATGCAAACGAATAATACGAGGGCGAAGTATACGAAATGATCGATTCCTCTCTGAAGGCCAACAAGGTAGTAGGCAATGGCTCCAGGGACTACAGAGATGAGAAGCAAGTAAGGAATGGAAGAAAATGTGTTGCCGACCACGAATGCAGCGACGCCATAGTGCCCGTTTAGTCTCTCTCGGCCGAATATCTGTCACCAGCCCAATGGAGAATTAGAAGAGATTGCAAAAATGAGTTATCACCACATCGTGATGTCTTAAAGTCGTATCTCATCAATCTGGATCGGTTAAAAGAGTGCTACGAATAAACTCTAAACAAACTACGATCAAGAATACTATTCATCTGTGGAGCAAGAAAGTAAGGCCTTAATTTTTTTTTCTCCCTTTGTGCATCAACTAGTTCTCTGAAAAGCTAATGGTCCAGTTGATGATATTGAGGGAAGGAATAAAGTTGGAAATGCATGTAGTTAAAAGGAACAAAGAGTCTGTTTGGAAAAACTCTCAATCTATATGAAACACAAATTATTAGATTTGTTAATCATGTTTACAAAGATCTACTAACCTTCATGTCCTCCACAAATGAAGGGAATCCACCAATTGCCATGAATGTCAAGAATGCAGCTACAAACATAAGCATTGAACCTCTGGCCTGAAAATTGAAACAGTCCAACATTAGTTCCTGGGCTTGTTGGGCTTTTGGCAGACACAGATGCAATCCTATCAGGACTAATATTTCACTCATGGGCCCATTTCATATAGGGGTGATAATGGGTCAGGTCAGTACTGATTTTGATGGAAAAGGGACCATTTATTTCCAACCTGCAACCTGACCGAAAGCGATCATCCTCGCTATACATGGGGGGCGGTCACCAGCAGAAGATTAGACTTCATGATCTTTAAGATCCGATCCACTCAGGTTTAAGGATGAAAGGTTGAAAGTGGCATAAATGAATGGCTTCAACACCCATTACTCTGAATTGAGCCATAACTCTTGCCACATGTCATGGTAGATGGTGCAACACAAGACACAGTGCAAATGTAATTAATTGCAAGACGTACAGTGTAGCCAAGATCCCTGTACAGTTCACAAATGATCTTCTTGTAAGGAACCATGACTGAGTGAGGACCGCTGGCTTGGCTTCCCTTTCTTATCCAAAGCCCTTCCATTCTGTAAAAGACACACAACACTTTTTAAGAACCTCACTAACACATAGCCCAGTATATATATTCAATGAAATAGAACACCAAAACAAGATATTCTCTACTCTTGATTTATGCTGTCATGGTTTATAAAGTACGATCAATGAAGTGTACTTATAAGTGAAAAATCATGTGTTAGCCGCCTTTAGTATAATACTAGCAACCCCATGGGATCTTTTTCACTTGTTTATAATGGCATGGTATATTTTTTAATTCTATTTCCATATGAAACACTCTAAAAAGAAATTTCTTGTAATTCGTGACTTTTATATATTTCATTTTTATGATTTTCAAAACAAAGAAGTGACAGACAATGAGCCAATAAAATGGTTTATATCGACCATTATGTAATGGTTTCGGCAGTGGCAATTCCTGACTGGACTGCCAACATGACTCAAAACTAACCTGATAATTCAGGACTTCGATTGACTTCTTTCTATTCTCGGATTGGGTTTGGAATAACATTCCTGACCAGGTTAACAAGTGGGTTGCATTTTGGTTGACTCCATTATTGCCCTCCAACTTGCAAGCCCAACTCAAAACCAACCCAACCTGTACTCATTGCAAAATGACCCACCAAACCAACCAGAACCCAGCATGTTAAGTCAGGTTGAGTTGTTTTAACTCTGTGTTGGGTTTGGGTTTACACTTCCACTCCCATTAAAATATTGGGCTGCATTTGGATTGAGACCATGCATGTTACCAAAAATGTTCAACTCAACTCATTACCACCACTAGTTTTGAATCTCTCTCTCTCTCTCTCTCTCTCTCTCTCTCTATATATATATATATATATAGTAGAAGTAGCACTATAGTAAATAGATTAAAAAAAAAAACATGGATTGATTCCCTGTTGTAGCTCTGATCTGATGGTTGGGAATTTCTGCAGTGATCGTCTGGGAGCGAAAAAAAGAAAAAGGAAAAGGTAAGAAACAAACACTTGAAATAGTAGGCCTACCGTTTTACATATCTCAACCACCCTTCTTGATACTTGCTGATATGTAGTGGATGACTTGTATGACTTCACAAGGATGTCGATGGCTTCAGCAGTTGGTATGACTCCATGGCCCTTCTCAATATCCTATTAAGAATACAAGCTATTAAGCTTGGGATTCCATAAGAGGAGGATTTTTCTTCTGAGCGAGAGAGAGAGAGAGGCCTTAATGCTCCCCTGATCGAAGTCTTTGGTTAATTTGTTCTAAGGTAGTGATCGAAGGTTCCTCATGATGGCATGGAAAGCCATTCACAGCAAAAAACTGCCAATAATACAAAGATAAGCGTAATCAATAAATTCATTTCTTAACAGAATCTGAATCCTTGTTCCACAAATTCTGACAAGGTTGAAAAGGGGCGTTCGGTCTATGGTATACCCCTATCACATATTATATCAATCTGACTGGATCTCCACCCAGGATTGATCATATGTACTGGACATAATTGTATGTTCTACACGTGATCAAGCCACCAGTTGACTCATTCTTGATTGCACAGGCGTTATGTGTCTTAGCTGCGCATTCCTCGATACAAGACAACATCTATGGATAATTTCTTCTTCTTCCATTTAATTTGTGACGTGATACCAGCAAAAGTGTACTGAGGTTTTGGGGTGTTCATGGGTCGGTTGGGCCGATCTGAGGTATATCCAGCCAGGACTGGCCCGACTTCTAAAATATAGATCCAAGCCCGGCCAAGCCCGAGTTTAGGCCTCAAGTGCCTGGCTCAAGCCCAGCCCCCTTAAAAGAAGCAAGACAGAGCCCAACCCGTTTGCTATAAATTTTTTTTGCTTGCATAGTTCAAGTTGTAGCCCAATTGTTTTTGTCACTCGTACATGGTGCGATGGAAGGTGCTTGTCCCCTCTATAAGTCTGTATTAATATTTTTATATTTGGGCCTGTTCGGGATGGGCTTTGGCTCTCTAACATTGAACCCAGGCCTGGCCCATCTATTAAATGGGCCTAAAAGTGTCCGACCCGGCCCGAGTACAGAACCTGCCAAAGTGCGACCCAAAGCGGTTGGGCTTGAGCCGTTCTGGTCCATGAACAACCCTACTGAGGTTTCCCAGCAAACAAAAAAAAAAAAAAAATTTGCTACTAAGGTTTTGTCCACACTGGATCTGGCTTGAACCCAATTGGCAAGAAGGACTAAAGTGGTTCATATATAATCGGTTTCTCAGAAAAGATGGTTGATTTAACATAATGAAAGCCCACATTGAGACATAGATAGATAATCACCTCATTAGCAGCAGCAGCAGGCCCAAAATAAACTGTTCTCCCAGCAGAGAGAAGACAAAGGTTATGAAAGAGTTCAAAGACTTCACTGCTGGGTTGATGGATAGAAGCTACGATAGTTCTCCCTCCATGGCGTGCAAGGCCCACAATCCTACTCATTACATGGTAAGACGCTGCGCTGTCTAGCCCGCTGGTAGGCTCGTCGAGGAAGAGAAGCACTGGGCGGGTTAGGATCTCAATGCAAATGCTCACCCTCCTCTTTTGGCCACCACTCAGACCTTTGGAGGACCACCCTCCAATTCTGGTGTTCATGGCGTCTTGCAGGCCCATCTCCCTTATTGTCATTTCTGCTCTTGCCTTCTTCTCAGATAAGGGCATGGAGTCAGGAAGCTGGAGCTGAGCAGAGTAGTACACAGCTTCTTTGACTGTTAGAGTTGTCATCAGAGTGTCATCTTGGGTCACATAGGCCTGTATTAACAAACAAAACTTCATGGTTACAAGTGAGACTTTTTAACTTGAAAATTAGATTGGGGTAGGTTCATTTGATCAGCCCTTTTGATACGTTTGATTAGGAGTTTTGAGTTCGATGAACTAATTCATTTGACTATAATTTAATTAATGAGGTCCACATTTGAAATGCAAATTGCTGGAAATAACTGTCCGTACTTATTTACTTCAATCTAAGTAGCCTACTAACAGATTGGTCACTTATAAAACACACAACTAAAAATAAAAATCAATGGATGCAAAATGCAATCAAGTGATGAGTCTTAGGGTGAGGCCAACTCCAATTGGATTAAAATGAATATACAGGTAAGGCATTACTTTTGAGCAGCTTGGATTCCATGTGGATAGTAGAAGAAAGGAAGGAGAAGAGAAAAATATGAAACTAGAATATAAGGTTTGGATGAGGTGCCAAATTCTGTCTGGTGATAATTCATGCTAAGTGTAGATGTTAGTGGTAGATTGGTCATGGGTGGGTCTCATATGGATTGTTGCCTATCATATCAGAACTCTCTACTATGTCTTCATATATCTCACATGAAAAGTAGCTTGTGGGCACATTTGGATGTAAGTCAATTGTAGAGATTACTACAAACAGAAAGGTAATACTCATAGATGGCATAGCTAGATCATTATAGATATGAAATTTAAAATCCCATCCATCATCGTGACAACATATAAATGGGTGTTTCAATCTGTAGATTGATGATAGGGCTGCCCATATGGACTGATGACAAAGATAGATTAGCTGGTCATTAAAACTGTTGACAGTCTCCTCTGTCTTTAACAGAATCTGTTCAGTTCTGTTTCTCAGTTGCAACTGAGTTTGTTTCAGCAGATTCCTTTTTTACATAGTTAACTTGCTGTTTTTTTTTTTTTTTCTTTTTTTTTCTTTTTTTTTTTTTTTTGATAATATAGGTTCCGGCCTTTTGAGCCAGAATAATCCCTACAGGCCAGAAGAGAAAAGCCGGGTAAAATTTCCTAGTGGCCCCAATCTCTGTGAACTTCAAATGTGTATAGTTAACTTGTTGTAACTACCACTGTATCTATGTATAGTGGTTCATCCATGTAAAGCTGAATAAGAATCATTTCACAGATAAAAGCTTCTCAAGAACTCTTCTTCTTATAGTTTTCTTGGACTTCTTTTAATTAAATATGTATAGTTGACGTCTCTGAATGCTTATATATGTGTGTCCATATGCACGCAAGTATGTAGTCACTAATATGTCTGTAATACATATATATATATATGAGAATATTCATGTGCATATATATATAATATATATATATATATGGGAGATACTCTTTAGCATCTCTCATCTTACTATGAGAGATAAGGTAGGGGGCCCTCACATCCATATCCAATGCCAATAACTTAAATGTGAGGACCCTGACTTTATCTCTCATAATAAAGTGAGAGGCATATCTCATACGAGAATTTCCCTATATATATGGGAAATATAAAGGGTTGACTTTATAATACATCCAAACCATCCGCACACATGGAACCCCCTTAAGTACACTAGACCCATTGAATTTTCACCTATCCAAATGGATTGGACCGTTGGATCAATGCTTAGATTTTTTTTATATATAAAAAAGACGTTAAATTTGTGAGCCACAGATGAAGAGGTTAGAGGCATTGGATAGACCCCAAACTTGAGATATGGGCTTATCCAAGATGTCTCATTCCATCCCCCGCAAGTCTCATGATTAGTGGGTCCTTGGGTTGTGTATATATGTATGTATGTGTATGTATGTATAAGTATATATTATGTATGTATGCTTGAACTTAGGAGAGCTAGCCCTATATATATATATATATATATATATATATATATATATATATGGGAGATGCTCCTATGAGAGCATTTTTCACATCATGATGAGAGCTAGGGGGTATTAAATATGGATGTGAGGGGCCTCATCCTATCTCTCATAGTAAGGCGAGAATAGCTTCATAGGAGCATCTCCCTATATATATTTATATATATATATATATGTAGCGGGAAATTAATATAACTATGTGCATCTTTTGACAATTACAAATAACCACCTCCTCTTTTTTTTTTTTTTTTTTCTTTTTAACAAATAACCACTTCTATCAATATGAAATTTGAGTCAACTAACTTGACCATTGGTCAATGGTGAATTTGAATTGGGATAAAAAGTAAACTGAAAGGGTAATTTTCTTTCCTGCACTTAATCCTTTTAAATTAAAATTGGAGCGATAAGAATAATAATCATTTAACTTGAGCCAATTGAATAAGGATTAGCATCTTTTGTTAATCTGAAAAGGTTAGATCTAGGAATGTCTAATCTTTTTTAGGTAAAATATGTTAAACTTCATCCACCGCTCCGAGGGTAAACAGAGGTTGCTTATTTGTAAAAAGTAAAAGCAGCAGTTGGTTATATGTAATCATGCAAAATACCTGTGATTATATGTAAATCTTCAAGTTTTATGTATATATATATATATATATATATATATATATCTTGTTGTGTTGTACTAGCATAAACACTGGATTTGGTCATAAATCTAGATTAAGTGAATGATTTTCTTACCGAAGCGCCAAAAGCTAGTGTCTGCTTTCGCCCGTTGATCAGAATGTCTCCTGATTGCCTAGTATTTGAGCCTAATCTTCCTGTGAAAGGTTGTGAATTAGAGGCATAAAGAAGGACTAAAAAACATAACTTTGCTTAACATGAAAAAAATGTTATGGGTCATTATCAATGGCACAAGAGCAGATACTTCGATTATTTCATAAAATAGTCTCCTCATTGGAACTTGGTGTGTTCTTCTCGCTGAAACATCTCAAATAATATAGCAATTTGTATCAGGTGCTGTATAACAAGTAAGATCTTAAGCATATCCTTAAAAGGACATTTATATAATGCAACCTATACTTTTGCCATTATAAAAAAAACACCAAACTTCCCACTTTACAAATATACACAGGTATTGCTTTTGAGATTTTGTTCACCACCTTGACCATGAACTATATATTAATCCTGAATTAATTGATTTGAATATGATTTAACAGTCTTTTCAAATTGTGGCCTGAATTTAAGATGGGTGAGTAAGCCAAGATCTAAAAAAGTTTTGTATCCATCTAGGACAAAATACAATGGATTTGACAACTATTGAAAAGTAACCACGGATTTGATGGTAAATTTGGTTGCTTGAGATTTTCAAAATAATAAAGATAGTTATTTTGTAGAAAACTAAAAAGTGCAAGTGGTTGTTTATAATTCTCAAAAGATCATACGTGGTTTCAAATTACAACCATCGTATCTTCATTGTATGGAGGGCATAGGAAAATAGACAATATACTCTCACCTATAATAAGACAAATAATATTCTTGATATGATAAATGGAGGTGAGTTTTTTGGTGAATAAGTCTTACTAAGTACAATTCTATGTGACTTACTTATATAAGAATAAGGAGTCCTAGGGTCGGACACATTATATTTTATAGATTAGATTAGACATATACGAAGAGATCCACGGAATTACCCAATTACCTCTCTATATTCAAATCCATCGTATGATAAAAGAAAAAAAAAATCCATCGTATACTTATTGAGACCTGAACCCCAACAACTCAACAAGTTTTTGGGTGACAGGTTTACTTCGAGTTGATAAGAAGAAGAAGATGGCGATGTCATTCTCGTCGTTAAAGCCTTATCCCAATTTCATTCAGATGTGCGATCTATCCCGAGTCATATCCTCGGGGGAGAAAAAAAAAAGAAAAAGGAGAAAAACTAGAACCACAATAATTACCTGCCAATGCATCTAGAAGCGTGGACTTGCCACACCCAGAAGGGCCCATGATAGCCAAGACCTCACCAGGCTGTGCATACCCTGTAAGCCCCTGAAGAATGGGCAGGCTACCGCCTTTTCCACTGGACGCCGTCACCCGCAGATCCTCCCATGTCAAGAAGACACCGTCGTGATTCAGGCCGCCTTCCACCGGAGCCCGAGTAAGCACCCGCCGCCCCTCTTCCTGGTTTGACATCACCGTCTCCACAGCCCTCGAGCTGTTGATTTCTGGTGCAACTAGCAGGGACGGCGCTTCAAAACTCACGTTACTTGGGCTAGACCCAGCCTTGGAAGCAGCAGCAGCAGCAGCAGCAGAGGTAATAGCTGAAGGGTGAGGAGTAGAATGATGAGGTTTGGAAGCAGTGCTGAAAGGGAAGAATCCTTCCTCTCCATAGGACAAGTCCTCTTGTGAATCAAAGCTGCTCATCTCTTGGTATTGTTTGGCCATGGGTAATCTTGTTGGGCTTGGATTTGGTGTCCACCTTGGGACATTTATGTGAGAATCAGAAGCCATATGCTGATGAGCAGAAGAAAAGCACCAGCAGCAAATAGAGTCTTGGTATTACAGGAAGAGGAGGGGCAGGAAAGGAATGAGTTGTAAGAGGGAAATGAAATGGGGTATTTAAAGACCCCGTGAGGGAGATTCGTGGGAAATGAAATGGGGCATTTACTCATGGCCAAACAACGACAATGTTTGGTGTCCACCTTGTTTACTGTTGTTGGTCTACATCAACGACAATGTCTTTGTTTTTGGTCTCCAATATCTCCCTCGGTTTGTGACACCATAATTTTTTTGACTGGAGATTTCGCAGATGACTACATGTACTTTTCTGCAATTAGAGAAGGCCAGCTGGTATGTTTCAAAGACTAATTTTAAATTCACATAGACACCCTTCCAAAGCTACAAATTGACAAAAAAACACCCACGTGACGTCTTAAATGTGTCCTTTCGCATTCTCTCACTTTCTTTGCATTTGGGAAACTCTAATCTAATCTAATAATAACTAAGTAAATTAAAGTCTAAACTGAATTAGTAAGAGAAATAATCGAGTATTTACATCATTTAAAAAGCCCATAATTTTTTAGACTCTAGCCTCCTCATGTTTTAGCTAAAAAAGCTCAACTAAAAAAAGTTAGCCACTTAAACTTCATTTTTAAAGCCACAAGTCTTTTTTTAATAAAATGAGAAATATAATTACAGCGCCTTTTTTTTTTTTAGAGTTTTCAAATGGCTTCATTAGCTTCTTTTTTTTTTTTCTTCTATTATTAACAATGGAAAATAGTTGTTCTATGCGTATAGGTATGGCCCCCACTGAAAATTCTAAAGATTTATTATTCTTTTATGGGGTGGCTTGTGTTAATTAAAATGTGACTGTTTCCAGAAGTCTTTTTTATTCAAATTCAAAGAACATACAATGGATTAAGGGTATTTTTATTGTTTTAATGAAAACCTGATCACAAACAGGGAGATTACCAAATCGGACGCAATTTAGAGGTGGGATCATTTTGCAATTATAATAAGGGTTGTACATTGTGAATTAAAATTAGGGTTCGCGGAAATTAGGCGCCAATTGCCTGTTTAACTTTTACAAACTAACCACCTCTATTAATTTTAAAAAACTTGTCAACCGGCCTTGACTGAATACAAAAAGATGGTTTTCATGATTAGAATAATAATGCATGTGTTATATAATATATTGCTGTGATAGAATGAAAATTTCTTTGGATTTAACTCAGTTTCAACTAAACCCAAAGTGCCAGCTGTAGTTAATTTGACTCGGATTAAGGGTCAAATTAAGCAACGAATTTTTGCCCTCGGAGGGTCCATAGATTAAATAAGGCAAATTGATAGCAATAAAGTGTTTTCAATCCCTCTTCTTAGGGATGTAAATGAGTACCCGATTCTTCGATTATTCGGAGGTTCCGACCCATTAAAAACAGAGTCTGAGTCCTTATTTAGGCCCTGATAAGTAAATGAGTTCAGGTCCGGTTTTACCTTGGTTCGGACCCATAGACCCGAAACCCCGACATATTACCTTAATTTTCGAAAATCTCTCATAAAAATTGTAATTTTTTTAATACCATTCTCTATCCAAATCCGGACCCGGATCCTGATCCGTCCCATATATGGTACTGGTTCCAGTTCCGGAGCCAAAAAATTGGTTCCGAAACGGTTTCAGGTCTGGATCCAGCTCCACATTCTCCTTAACGGTAGACCCGGATCAGAACCGACCCGTTTACAACCCTACCTCTTTTTGATTACTTCACTTCCACAATTCAAGTTTAATGGATTCTTGTCATTAGCTCTCATCCTTTTTGTGACTTTTCTCAGGCAACTGCAAGGCATTTGATTGACTAGATTCTCAAATTGTTAATGGTAGGTAGATGTAAATGGGAAGTTACCAGGTACCACACCTACGTGATGAATGATGAAGGTCAACTGAACTGTTTCTTTTAGAGGAACGGCCATTTCTCACATAGAGAAATGTAAAGCCCTTCAACCCACCTAGTGGGTCCACTCTACCAATCTTTTTTTGGTGATGGATGATTGGAAATAAATGATATTCAATTTCAATGGAATTCGATGATCATAAAATGATCAGCTAACCCTTCGAATCCAACCGTCAAATATGCATATAGGGTCATGAAATTGGCCCCATGAAGTGGGTTGGACTTTTTTATATTTCTTATATATGTTAAAAACATATTGATATTTTCTCCCCTGCTTTTTATTTAACTTCTCCCTTGGTTCACTGTGAATAGGTAGGTCAAAGTCGTCCACCAAATTTAAGGAATCTTCAACATTGCAATATGCAATGTGCAATATGCAACATGAGGGAATGGAGCAACGACTTTTGGATGGATACTGAACAAAACTTTGTCGTGATTGGTCAGAGTATGATACAAAAATTAATTAGCTTTGATTGGTCTATGCTAATGTTCTTTCTTTTACATGATGAAATACTATACTGTCGGTGGTAATTGGCATCTTCAAAAATATATGTGGTTTCAGACTACCCTTGGTATCTTTAATTTAATCTTTAAAAAATATGGTTTCAACACTGGGTAAAAATCAAGGATAAAATTGGAGTCCGCAATGTATTGACGGCAATTTCAGACTCGTTTTTTTCTTCCTAAACTTTGACTATTTTACAAAAAGGATTTAAGAAGAAAATGAAAATTATAAAAATTGAATTTTTGAAAGTTTTTGAAGTGTTGTGGAAAAAATAGAATCTAAAATAAGTGCAGGGCCCCATCTTTGTTTTTGTGGAGAGGCAAGGGTGGACTCAAGAAATGCAACTTGGGGGCTCTATGTAAAAGAAATATTCGGGGAAGGGGAGAAAGCAATATATATATATATATATTAATTTTTAAAATTTATAGGGTTTTTTTAATTTAAATTTTTTCATATATGGGTGGGAATCTTCAGCCCCAAGACCCATGTACCTAGGTCTGCCCCTGTGGAATAAAGTTGTATAACCATTGAGCTAACAATAGGTTAGCCCTCTACATAGCTCTGGAGATCAAATTATAGTTGTTTTGCAGAGAAGGATGTGTGTAACCATTGAGCTAATAATGTGCTAGCCCTCGACATAGGTTAATAGGTGATTAGACGCCATCAACAACCCACTAAAAACAAGGTAAGATCATTTCTTTTAAAGTTATTTATTTTTTAGAAAATATTTATTTGTTATATTTTTGTTCTATATGAAAAAAAAAAAAAAAAAAAAACATTAGGTGTGAATTTCTCAATAATATTTCAAAGAAAGAGAGGAAGTTTGATATGTTCTAGACTATATAAATTAAAATGCTAAAATGAGATTGATAATTCTTAATATTAAGTATGATGGTGATTGCACAACACATTACAGAGAGAGTGGGATGTAAGATTTAAAATGGTTTGCAACAGGGAGTCAAATCTACGGGTGGAGACTTACACATTAAACATAATGAGGCCTCGAAGCGTGGTAATTAAATATCAACCCTATTAAATCATCTTAATTCTTTTGATAGATGACCCTTAAGTTTAATAATTTTAGAAGAATTTTTTTTTTATTTTTTATTTTAATACAACCGTGTGTGAACGGGGTCTGCACTTAAAATAAAAAAAAAGAGCTTCTGTACATGCATGAATGATGCATGTATCTCTGTCCTCAGCCACTTGTTTATATTTTTTATCCTCGTATACATCCGGTCAATGCCGTCCACCTGATTCTAGAGCTTTTCCTAAAAAACAGAAGCCCTCATTTTTTTAGGGCCGGGCCGGGCCCCTTGTCACATAGCCAAATTTACAGGAGTTCAACTGGGTCACTACTCTGATGCCATTTGAAAGATCTAAAGAGGCAGATATTTAAAGGTAATACAATTTAATTAACATATTTAGGTGAAGAACTTCTTGTGGTGAATATAGTTCTCGAGAATTCCAAAATGATATATGAGAAGGGGTCGCGAGTAAGTGCCCCATTACACACTTAAGATTGAGAGTATAGATAAGGTCCTAAGATATAAATAGTTTGGTTTAGATGATGTTGTGGGATGGACATCATGTCATCATTATTAGAGCTTTACTCCATCCATCTAGTGTCAAGCAATAAGATTGTGAGAAACTGATGAGCAAAGGAAGACATCTATGGTGGTTGGTAGCAGTCCCTGGCTCCACGAAAATATAAACTATACGCATTGCATGGTTTTAACTTTTATGGTACCTTCTTCTAATCTGTCATTAAATGTAAAACAGAAGACCAAACCAGACATCGAATGGATGCATGGGAGGTCAAGGTCAACCGTTTAAGTGTGATTTGTGATGTTGGCATATAGGCCGATATGGGGCCGTGTCCACAAAAGTTTGGAAGGCTCTTTTTGTAAACCAAGGGATACATAGGAGTTTGTCTACAATTCTAGATAAGAAGTTTGTCTATGTACACTTTTTGTAAAAATAAGAATAAATACCAAGATGTTGGAGACTCATTTTACTGGCAAATGAGGTCATATATGAATGCTTTCCATCTATAATGTGAATAACTAAGGACCAGTCTTTCATCCGGCCATCATCAGATAATGCTTGGCATCATCCATTGTTCCAAACTTTGAAACTCTCAGAAAAACATGTCTTTAGGATAAAGATAAACTTCCTTTCAAATGTACTCTATCTAATCACACAATAGCTGTATACTGTCAATTATATATGTATTATAAATTTAAGTTATGAAAACACAGGAAGCCATGCTTTTGCAATAGCTTACATAATGATGATTATTTTTGAAATAGAAAATCTCAACAATCAGAGGCATAATAGCTAGGGATGCACAAAAAATTCAGTACCACCACAAAATCGAACCGAACCGGACGGTTAGGATCGGTTTATGCCGATTGGTTCGGTCAACGGTTTGAAAATCAT
>QPKB01000873.1:0-17818 GCA_003546025.1 Camphora micrantha
AATGAGGCTCATTCCCTTTGAAAAAAAGGGTGGATCAAGGTTGATCATTGAGTCTTCTTGGAGGTGTTTGGAAGACAAGAAAAAGGGGATGAATCAAGAGAGACCAAGGGGTCATTAGTGGAAGCTAAAGCTTGGATTAATGAAGTTAAATCTCTAAGTAAGCTTTACTTTTATTTATCATATGTTTTCATGCTTTGTTTAAATTATTGGGTAAATTAATTAGCATGTTAACTATGATGTGTTGAATCCATTTTTCTCTTAATCTTTGATTCAAGTTGGATTGGATTCTTCACCCTTGATTTCAAACCAAGTTTGTTTTAAAAACTTTATAAAAACATGTTTTGTCAAAACCTTTGATTTCTTTTATAACATGTTTCATTTACTTGGTTGAATTCATTTTGTTGTTTTCATTTCATTTGAACTTTAGTTAAACTCTTGTTTTGAAAACACATAGCACATGCATCACAATGTTTAGGTCTTAAATAGTTTCCTACAACTTGTGAACCTTCGATTTTTATATCATCAACAAGTTTGTATTTATACATGTTGATTTGCATTTCACCTTCAATCAAATCTTTGTGTGCCTTAAACTTTTAAATGCATTAAGCATATATTGATTGGGCTTAATTTTAACTTGATTGAAGTTAATCACCACACACACATCATGAGCATTCATCTTAGCATTTCATAGAGTGTTGTGTGAGTTGAATTTCACTTTCTTATCCGCCTATTTAGAGGCAATTAAATTGAACTTTAATTGTAATCTCTTAAAGTGTTTGTGGAGACACTTCCTTGAGAGAAATCTTTTAATTGTAAAGGTTATTGCTTAGCCTAAGAAAAGCATTGTGTAAAGGTTATTGCTTAGCCTAGAAAAGCATCTTGTATAGGTTGTGTTTAGCCTAGAAAAACAACATGTGTTAGGTTATTGCTTATCCTTCGGAAAGCATATTGTAGAGGTTATTGCTTAGCCTTTTCAAAAGCATAAATAGTTGGAAATCCCGGTGAGGTGTTGAGACACAAGCCGGTAGTGGATGTAGGCATTGAGGCCGAACCACTATAAATCATTGTGTAGTGGTGTTTGCTTTGTGGTGATTAGTTTGTTTAAGCTTCCGCATATTGTATGTTAATCATCACATGTGACTAGTTTGTTTGTTAAGAAATTAAAATTGGTCATAATTAGTCATAAAGTGTAGATCACCCTATTCACCCCCCCTCTAGGGTTAGGATCCCGGACTTTCACTTATCACCATGATAATTAGATTTACTAAATTTAGCTTAGATTGGGTGATTAGTCTTTTGAGGTTGGTGAGTTTGTTTTTTAGGGATTTGAATCTTTTCTTCTTATTTCTCCCTTTAATTGACTTTTGAATTTTATATTTAACTTTGCAACTTTATTCAAAAGTTCTTTCATATGATGACTTAAGGGAGATAGATTGAGAAGCTTTTTGTTTATAGATTCTTTTATAATTGGTTTAACTTGTTTAACCTTTTTAGAATCTAACCTTTTTAGAATCCATCTTAGGAGACTCCTTTTAATTGATTTAACTTGTTCGATTTTCTTGGAGTCTTCTTTGATTTTTATTGTCTTACCCTTCACAGATTTTGATTTTACTTTCTTGGGTTCAAAAGATGGGTTTGGACACATGGCTTCTTCTTAGTTGCACTCAAACCTAAAATGCCCTTCAATGCCACAATAATTACATTTAGACATGGGCAAGGAAGTATGAGTGCTAGAGAATGAGGACTCACCTTTCACAAAAGTGTTGGTGAATTTAGGGTCATGTGAAATATTCCTATTGAAACCAAGACCCGTCCTATCTCTTTGTGATTTACCCAATTTTAATAACTTCCTCAAATTTTTCTTCACTTTGGGTAAATTTGCACTCATACTTTTGTTTGGTAGCTTTCAAGTTGAGTGACTTGGTTTTTTTAAGGGTTGAATTTTCTTTTTTAACTTTTGTTAGTTCATTTTCAATTCCCTTAAATATGTTTAGTTCTTCATGGGCAAGTTTTAAATCAAATTTAAGTTCATTAATAACATTAGATCCAAGTTTCTAAAGTTTTTTATCTTATTTTGAGCATTAGATAAATTTTCCTTAGAAGTAGTCAACTTGGATTCTAGGTTGTTAATGTTTTTGTCTTGCCTTGTAATTGATCTCTTAGTTTTGAATTTTCCTTGTTAAGATCATCATTTTCTATTTTTAATTCATTTAGATCATCTTTAATATTATGAAGGTTATTCAAAGAGATCATAAACTTAGAGTCTAGACAATGTATAACTTCTTCTTTCTCTCTAAGTTCATCTTTTGAAGAAAACTAATTCTTATTTAGTCTTTTAGATTCTTCTCTTAATTTTTTATTTTTCTTATCAAGCTCTATGGGACAATGTTATATAATTCCTCATAGGCTTGTTGAAGGTCATATTTCATCATTTTTCTTCCTTTCAAATTGAGATTTATTAATTTGAAGGTTTGAATCTCCAACAGATGGAAGAAGGAGGGTCTTAGAAGTACACATGAATCTATACAACCTAACATAGTGGAATCCATTCTAATGATCAGAAATACAAACACTAGGGTTTTGACTTTTCATCAGTTTCAAAACACTCCTTCTAAAATAGAGCACGGAGGCGTCTTTTAAGTCTAGAAGGGGGGGGGGGGGGGGGGGTTGGGTGGTGAAATAGATGAGAACTTAATTATATTAATAAACAAAACAACTAGACAGATGATTAACATACAATATTGCTTAATCAATCACACAAACAAACACCACTACACAAGAGGCCTTCAAGATAATAATAATATGATGTATGATTGTGCATAAATTAAATCCAACTCCAAAACGTATACGAGTCCATCAAGAAGGATGCCACTCGTACACGCGATTTCCCACAGGTGTCCGCGGTGAGGATAACACATTAACATGAATATTTCTTTTATGTGCGGAAGCGTGTAGCAAATCTATATTTCATACATTCATGTCCAAGATACAAGATTAAAGCATGTTTCATACTAGTATCAAAATGAGCAATGATCATTAAAGCTATAACCCCAAATAAAGTTAAGGTTTACAACAAAAGTAGTTTAATTACATTGTTCCCAAAAATAGAGGCCAACAAAGGCCAATATGAATAAAGTGACAAGTTTCCCAAAAGAATGGTTAGACACAACCCAAAATGTGTTACGCAACTCAAGCACCCGAATGTCTAGACGACATCATCGGCGTGCCACTCAACTAGTCGTTGCGGTTCGCCAACCGCAACCTCGAGCTCCTCCTCGGGGAGACCAACGACGGGACCTGAGTACCAAAAACAAGGGTCAAACACGACGGTTTGGCAAACGGGTGAAAAGACATAACAATATAGAAAATACCTTGAAAATCATTTAAACCTGTCAAAGCATTAATTTCATAAAACAAGAGAAGCATTTGATCAAATACATATGCAATATAAAAACATGTAAGGTATCCAAGGAAACGGGAAACAGACAAGATGGCAACCACACATAGCTAAGTCCTCTATCACCGAAGTGACATGAGTATATCGGGATGTTGTCTCAGTCACCGAAGTGAGGAGATGCAACATAAGTAACATATACATAATATAATACAATACGGGACGGGACCACGGTAGCGAACCGGGTATCGGGACAAGACCACGGTAATAACCGGGTAGCGGGATCCAAGACTGCAGCTGGCGGGACGGGAAAGGGTCTCCAAGTCGGTCGATCAAACCGGCAAGGAAAGCCAAGCTTAGTGGTGCCGACTCATGGGTCAAATCATGTAAAACAAGTCATGTACAAATCATATGTAATGCACTTTAAATAAACGGGCGGGACGGGGTGCTCAAAAGCACTAATTCCATTTTCAAACGGGAAGTGCATGTCAGGGCTAGCAAAAGCTTTAGTTTCAAATTCAATGTTTTCGGGAATGACAAATCACATTTCTTGAAATTCGGACAAGTATCGGGATTCGATATAAATCAAGTGAATAAGGACCCCGTATGTCTATTGTGATGATCACTTGGTACTCCTTGAGTTTAGAGACATTCCGGGCTCTTTATGCACCTTAGGGATTCAAACCCTAATCGAGTTTTAATTAAACAAAACATAAAAGGGATGGGATCCTAAGCACAATGTTAATCTAGTAGTACCTTACAACCTACTCATTCATCGAAGGGAAAACGGATTCGCGATATCCAAAACAAACCAATTTCGCGTTTAGATAAAAGAAAGGATATCTCGTCGTTCCGTACCGTTCAAGATTGAACTAGATTAAGTACCGATACAACCGGATTAACCGTGAGAAAATGACGGTTCAACCATCCTCAAAAGAAGTCCAACGGGTCCACAAAAGGGTCACTAAGTTACATTTACAGTCCACCTAAACATAGGGTAAAAGTCCATTTTTTCTGCAGGGTTTCCAGTTGGGCCGGTCGACCTGGCCCATGGCCGGTCGACCGCGTACACAGTGGCTCGGTCGACCGCCCATGGGCCAGGTCGACCGTGAGTTGTAAAATAAATAGGTGAATAGTGTTTTGGTCAGGCTCCAGAGAGCCTGACCTCTGTGTCGCCGGTCGACCGCGCCCTAGGCCGGTCGACCGCGTGCACTGTAGAACTGAGACTCCCGCAGTTCAGCAGGCTGCCCAGCAGGGGGGCCTGTTCCAGTGTCGCCGGTCGACCGCGCCATAGGCCGGTCGACCGCGTGAACGGCGTAACAGAACCCAGGTTCTGTTACAGCAGTTCAGGGGTCTTCCCCATTTTTCCTATCTTTTCTACATTCCTTCCAAATCTGATTAGCAATCTCATATATGATTAAAACAAGCTTTCAAGAACTAAAATGAGCATTTATTACCCATCTAAACAAGTCATTAATATCTCAAAATGCTAGGTAAAAACATAAATGCATTTCACCAAAACTCATTCAAATGTAAAAGAGTCAAAACATCCACTTGCCTTAAGTCTTCAATCAATGAAAAACAAGCTCTTAGCACTCTTGCAAGACAAGGATACAAGCTCTACCAAAAACCCCTAAAACAAACCCTAAAATGGGTCAAAACAATGAAGAAGAGGAGAGAGCTTTCAATATTGAAAATGTAGCTTCTCTAAGGCTAGAAGAACACTAATCTAGAATATTAGGAAGAGATCTTACCAATAGGTTCCTCAAATGAGTAAAGCAAGCTAGAAGAAGATCTTGGAGAGATGGGATTCCTTCAAAAATGGTGTCAATGGAGAGCCCTTGCAATGGAGAAGAAGAAAATGAAATCTTTTGAGATGATGGTGCAAGTTTGGTGATGTCTCTTGAGCAAGGAGAAGCAAGAAGAAGGGAAGGTGCACCAAAACCCTAGGTTCAAGTAAAAGTTGCTGGAAAAGAGAAAAAGGGGGAAAGAGCTCTCTTTTATAAGCTACACAAGTGGGCTCCACCTTCAAGTAACCTAGTTGGGCTGAAATAGTGGTTTTCGGGGCTCCGGATGAAATCGACGAAGAAGGAAGAAATGATCGTCGAAATATCTAGTTTCTAAAAAGTTTATGTTTCGCGGGTTTCGGGATTAACACTAATTTGGTACAGATTTAGTGTAAAAGTACTGTTTTGCCCTTGAAGCTAGAAAAGTCAAGTTTCGGGGTTTCGAACGAAAACGGGATCAACATGAAAGTTGAAAGCAATAACGAGATAAACAAAACGGGATAAAATACAAATCAAGAAAACCAATATAAAAACCTCAAGTACACAAAAAAGCCATAAACAAGGAACCCCAAAGGGGCCCCACTAATACCAAAGTACTCAAAATCCCCAAAGCTATTCCAAAGCTATTCTAAACCACTAAACCAAATCCACAAAACATATTAAGACTAACACGCAACTAACCAAGCACTAATCGAGATCACTTGGGTCGGGGTCTTACATCCACTACCGGCTTGTGATCCAACACCCCACCGGATTTCCACTATTTATGCTTTTGAAAAAGGCTAAGCAATAACCTCTACAATATGCTTTCCAAGGCTAAGCAATAATCTAACAATGTTGTTTTTCTAGGCTAAACAACAACCTATACAAGATGCTTTTCTAGGCTAAGCAATAACCTTTACAATAAAGAGATTTTCTGTCAAGGTAGTGTCTTCACAAAACACTCTAAGAGAATACAATTAAAGCTCAATTTAATTGCCTCTAAAATAGGCGGATAAGAAAGTTTAAGTTCAACTCACATAATACTCTATGAAATGCTAAGATGAATGCTCATGAAGTGTGTGTGTGAAAACTTCAATCAAGTTTAAAATGAAGGCTCAATTAATGTATGCTTAATGCATTTTAAAGTTTAAAGCACACAAAGATTTGATTGAAGTGAAATGCAAATCACATGTACAAAATACTAACTTGTTGATGATATGAAAATCAAAAGCTCACAAGTTGTATGAAATTAATTATGTCTAAACATGTGATGCATGTGCAATGTTGTTTTCAAAAACAAAAGTTTAACTAAGGTTCAAATGAATGAAAACAACAATATGATTCAACCAAGTAAATGAAACATTGATAGACCCGATTCTTCCCTCTCTCCCGCTGCCTCCGCCCCGGGTCTTTCGGGGTACGGCGGAGGGGAGTAGAAAAAAAGTAAAGGTTATCAACATTTTGTACGGGTATGCCAATTTCACTTTTCTATTTGGAATCTTGGAATGGTGATCCGAAGATCCACCGTCACAAGTAGAAAGGGGAAATAAAACTTTTTCTAGTTTCCCATTGCACACATATTTTAAGAAAAGAGACAAAGGTTTTTTTTTATATGCCGTGAAAGGCGATTTCATTTGTTTACCGTAAAAGGCGATTTACAAATCTTATCCATTATGAAAGACAAGAATTGTGATTTTTTTGTCTCTTAAAAAAAATACAAAGTACAAAAGGAAAAGCAAGAAAAGGGATCTAACTTCTCATTCGATTGTGGGGACACATTCAGATCGACGGTCGCGAGCCATGTATGGGCTCCGCCGTCGTCCATGCAGATGAGAACATGATTCTTGGATTCTTGGCTTGACTTTTTAACCTCAGATTTTTAAAGGACAAAGACCAAGAGAAGGTCTTATATCCGATAAAAAGCTAAGTAAACGGGCTGAAAAGCCACGTTTTAGCCATGTTGGTAGAAGAAGGGAGGTCCTTGGGGGGGTGGCCCCCCAAGGGTGCTTCAATCACCTTTTGGTGGTCTTGCAGCAGAGTTATAGGAGTTCTGGATTTTCCGGGCAATTCTCTGGACTTTGAGTGAATTTCTCTGGCAATTTCTCTGGATTTTTTCCCGGCGTCCTTTTCCCTTTGGAATGCCCTCCTATTTATAGGCCTTTGGTAGCCATTTAGGAGGGTTTATGAGCATTGAATGCATTAATGCTCATAATGGGAGGAGTTACAAGTTTTAAATTATTTGTTTTGTAACTCCTTTTTTCCTTGAATCTGATTGGCTGATGAAGAATAATGAGCTTTTAATTGCCTTTAATCTCCATCATGGGAGGAGTTTCATGGCTTTAATGCCATAAATCATTTGACTTGTAACTCCCACTTGCTTGCTTTTGATTGGGCCGTCCAAAATAATGAGTTAATGACCGCATTAACTTGTCAAAAAATAGGTCATTTAACCTCATTAATTGGTCGCCAAGTCGCTTGAAGAGTCGCGGGCCGCGCCGCGTCTTTTGGAATTCTTCTTGCGATGATCGCCGGTGGATCCACATGTTGTTTGATGTCGGATGGCGATGCAATTTCAGACATTGATTAATGTCGACGTGCCGGCAACATCTGTCCTGTCGATTTCACAATCGGGCGGGCAGAAAGTGCGCTTTCTTTGTTGGCTGGTTGGCGATTTCGAGGCATCTAATGATCATCCAATGATTTCGGCGGCGAATCCGTGATGTTGACGAAGATCGACGGATTTCATGCACGAAAAATCAGATTTTGGACAAATCACAGGGGCCAATCAACTCGAAACGCGAAAAGGACCCAAAAAAGGGGTCTTCCGGCGACTTTTGGGTCGTCGGAACTCCATGGTCGCTGGCGACCATGGGGCTGGCGACCTTGGGCCATGGTCGCCGGCGACCATGGGCCAAGGTCGCCTGCGACCATGGGCCTTGGGCCCATTTTTCAGCCGTCGTTCGGTCGCCTTTTCTTCGCTGTTTTTCGATCTTTTTTCATTCTTTTTTCTTCTATATTTTTCCTGACATTTCCCCTCATTTATTGGCCTGATTCTCTTGAAGAAAACCCGATGAGAAGCCACGTAAATCGGAGCACAAGGTTTCCTATTTTTCTAGAAAGCCGAAGACTTTGTTGTGCGGTATTGCCGATTTTTTGTCAAGCGTTGAAACTAGGCCAAACGATGTCGGAATGACCTGAAATTTGACGTGGAGCTTCTTGAGCAGTAGATAGGACCAACCATAGGCTTTGGTTTGAGTTTTGAAGCCGTTTGGGGTCCCGCAAATGCTCGCCTTGATTTCGCCTAGAGGAAAATACCGAGCTTTGAAACAAGGCCAAACAATGTCTGATTGACCTAAAATTTGACGGGGAGTCTTTTTAGCAGTAGATAGGACCAACCATAGGCTTTGGTTTGAGTTTTGAAGCCGTTTGGGGTCCCACAAATGCTCGCCTTGATTTCGCCTCGAGGAAAATGCCGAGCTTTGAAACTAGGCCAAACGATGTCCGATTGACCTAAAATTTGACGGGGAGTCTTTTTAGCAGTAGATAGGACCAACCATAGGCTTTGGTTTGAGTTTTGAAGCCGTTTGGGGTCCCGGAAATGCTCGCCTTGATTTGGCCATGAGGAAAATGCCGAGCTTTGAAACTAGGCCAAACGACGTCCGTTTGACCTAAAACTTGACGGGGGACCTATTGGAGTCATTTTGAGATGATCCATTAGCTCCAATTTGGATGCCATGATTCCAGGGTGCTCCGCCGCCGGCAGGCCTGATTTTGCTTCGGAGCGTCGAGGTCGGGTCAAACGTTATCGGAATGACCTGAAATTTGGCATGGAGCCTTTTGGAGGTATTCTGAGACCATCTGTAGGCTCTGATCGAAGTTTTGAAGTCTTCGACACTGTCGTTGCCGGGAGCTCCTGTCTGGCTGTCAGAAGAGTGAAGTTAGGCCAAATGATGTTGAAACAGCCCAAAACTTCATGTGTACCCCTCTTTTGGCTGCTTTGAAAGAACTTGCAGTTTTTGTTTGACTCTGACAAGATCTGATGCTTGAAGTGGCGCCTTCCTATTTATGGCAGGATGTGGCTCCATGTAGCTTTTGGTGTTGAAGGGACATAGTGATATTTTTGGTGTCAACAAATGCCCCCTCGAGGTACAGTGACGAGGTGTGCAGCTCTGGCAGTCGGTGTGCCTTGAAGAGAATTGAAGGAGATCTTCTTGCTTGATCAAGAGTCTTGAGCATTTTTCTTTTGATGGAGTTGCTTTTTTTTTTTTTTTTTTTTTTTTTTGCTTCCAAGGGATTTCGTGGTAATGAGGGGTCATGTACCGTCTCAAGGCAAGGATTTTGAAAATGACATTTGGATATGGGTTTCTGGTTTTGGATTTTCCTTTTTAACTTTGTGAACCTAAATGCTTTATGTGGCGCATCAGGCGGTTAAGAAGGTTTTTTTTTTTTGGTTTTTTTGACCTTGTGACCTAACAGGCTGTATGTGGCGAGTTAGGGGGTCGGGATTTTGGTTTTTGGTTTCGGCCTTGTGACCTAGCAAGCTGTATGTGGCAAGTTAGGGGACCATGGTTTGGTTTTTGGTCACTCTTTGGGACAATTTTGGGTCCATTGGAGTGGTTTGGTTTTTTGTGGAATGTCAATTTCAAGATTGTGGCTTGATTTGGTGCATGGGGTTGGATGGTTTGGGTTTCTTTTGGAAGCCCATGAAGCTTGGAATTTTTTGTATGGTCCAATCAACTCAAGAGAGGCATGGAACCATTTTTGTATGCTCTTGGTAAGAGAAATTTTGACTAAAAGCCACTTTTAGTGCCTAGGTGGTCAAACCTGGCTCATATGGGCTAACCCATGGGACCTTAAGCTTTTAAAAATGGCTTAGATCTCATGTGGTGTCATTTTGTAAAGAATATCTAAAAATATCCCTTTTGTGTAGAGAATATCTAAAAATATCCTTACTTGGAGAGAATCTCTCAAGTTTCCTTGATTTTGGGAGAGAATTTTCTCAAAGTTTCTCAAATCCCCTCTCTTTTTGAAGAGAATTTCTCAAGAATCTCCTCTTTAGGAGAGAATATCTCAAATCTCCCTTTTGTCACGCCCCCAAACCCGGATCCTAAGAATGGTTGGGGGGTGATTATTTTTCTCCCAAGATCCGCGTGTGTGAGGATCCAAAATCACAACATTCTCTGAATATTTTTGCGGAAGCTTTCGTGGCAATGCGACCCGGAGTTCGTAGACATCATCGGATTCCGCGTCGCATACAACCCCTAGCATAAAGCCATCATTTTGTGAACCATATCAGACTGGAATAAACCAACATAAATAAAGTACAGAGCTGACAATAACAGGATATTACATTTCCATATATGTTCAAGTTACAAGTATCAATGTGAATTAATTACAATCCCAAGAAAGGCTAATAAAAGCCGAACAATACAAACTAATATCCACTACCCAAATGTGACGTAACTCCGATGTCAAGCACAATGTCTACATGACATAGCCGACAAAGCAACCTGCAACTTATGGCTCCACAGCCAACAAACTCTCAGCTCGGGGCGGGCAACTGAACCTGAGTATCAAAATAGTGGGTCAAACACGACGGTTTGGCAAACGGGTGAAAAGACATAATCAATGAGGAAAATACCTTGGAAAACATTTAAACCTGTCAAAGCAATAGTTTAATAAAACAAGAGAAACATTTGTTCAAATACGTATGCAATACAAAACATGTACGGTATCCAAGGAAACGGGAAACAAGCAAGATGGCAACCACAAAAAGCTAAGTCCTCTATCACCGAAGTGACATGAGCATATCGGGATGTTGTCTCAGTCACCGAAGTGAGGAGATGCAACATAAGTAACATATACATAATATAATACAGGACATGACCACGGTAGCGAACCGGGCATCGGGGACCACAGTAGCAATCTGCGGCATCGGGACAAGACCACGGTAATAACCGGGTAGCGGGATCCAAACTGCAGCTGGCGGGACGGGAAAGGGTCTCCAAGTCGGTGGATCCAACCGGCAAGGAAAGCCAAGCTTTGTGGTGCCGACTCATAGGTCAAATCATGTAAAACAAGACGTGTACAAATCATATGTAATGCACTTAAATAAACGGGCGGGACGGGGTGCTCAAAAGCACTAATTTCATTTCATTCGGGCATGTATAAACGGGCTAGCAAAATTGCTAAAATACACTTTCAATACTTTCGGGAATGCTAAATCATAATTTGAGAAATTCGGGCTATTATCGGGATCCAAGACAAATCATAATTCGAGAAATTCGGGCTTGGATCGGGATCCAAGACAAATCATAATTCGAGAAATTTGGGCTATTATCGGGATCCAAGACAAATCATAATTCGAGAAATTCGGGCTATTATCGGGATTCAAGACAAATCATAATTCGAGAAATTCGGGCTATTATCGGGATTCAAGACAAATCATAATTCGAGAAATTCGGGGCAAGTATTGGGATTCAATACGAATCAAGTGAATAAGGACCCCGTATGTCGATTGTAATGATCACTTGGTACTCCTTGAGTTTGAAGACATTCCGGGCTCTTTATGCACCTTAGGTATTCAAACCCTAATCGAATTTTAGTTAAACATAACATAATAGAGAGGGGATCCTAAGCACAATGTTAATCTAGTAGTACCTTACAACCTACTCAGTCATCGAAAGGAAAACGGATTCGCGATACCCAAACAACCCAATTTCGAGTTTAGATAAAAGAAAGGATATCCCGTTGTTCCGTACCGTTCAAGATTGAATTAGGTTAAGTACCGATACAACCGGATTAACCATGAGGAAATGTCGGTTCAACCGTCCTCAAAAGAAGTCAAACGGGTCCACAAAAGGGTCACTAAGTTCCATTTAAGGTCCACCTAATCATAGGGCAAAAGTCTATTTTTCAGCAGGTTTCCAGTTGGGCCGGTCGACCGCGTACACAGGGGCTCGGTCGACCGCCCATGGGCCAAGTCGACACGGGAGTTGTAACTTAAATGAGATGAACAGTCTTTTGGTTAGGCTCTAGAGAGCCTGACCTCTATGTGGTTGGTCGACCGCGCCCTTGGCCGGTCGACCGCGTGCACTGCGGAACAGAGGATCCCGCAGTGCAGCAGGTCTTCTAATTGGGGCCTGTTCCAGTGTCCCCGGTCGACCGCGCCCCTTGGCCGGTCGACCGCGTGAACTGCGTAACAGAACCCAGGTTCTGTTACAGCAGTTCAGTGGGTCATTCCATTTTTCCAATCTTATCTTTCCTTTCTTAAAACCTGATGAGCAATCCAAAATATGGATAAAACAAGCTATCAAGAACTAAAATGAGCATTCATTTCCAATCTAAACAAGTCATTAATAACACAAAATACATGGTGGAATCATATGCATTTTATCAAGACTCATTCAAAGATAAAAGTATCAAATCATCCACTTGCCTTGGGTCTTTAATCAATGAAAATCCAGCTCTTAATCACACTTGCAAGCCAAGATCACAAACTCTACAAAAACCCCCAAAACAAAACCCTAAAATGGGTCAAAACAAGCAATAAGAAGAGAGAGCTCCTAATAATGAAAGTGGAGCTTCTCAAGGACCAAAAGAACATAAATCTAAAAGATTAGGGAGAGATCTTACCAATAGGTTCTCAAAATGGACAAGAGAAGCTAAATGAAGATCTTGGAGAGAAGGGATTTCTTCAAAAATAGTACCAATAGGAAGCCTTCA
Source organism: Camphora micrantha (assembly GCA_003546025.1). Classification (NCBI taxonomy): domain Eukaryota; kingdom Viridiplantae; phylum Streptophyta; class Magnoliopsida; order Laurales; family Lauraceae; genus Camphora; species Camphora micrantha. The sequence goes on from QPKB01000873.1 coordinate 12,889, forward strand.
AGGAGAGGAAGAGAATGGTGATCTCTATTTTGATGTTGGTGCAAGATTTGGTTGTCTCTTGATGGTGGAAGAACAAGAAGAAGAAAAGAGGAGCCAAGCAAACCCTAGGCTCAAGGTGGCTGTGCTGGAAAATGAAGAAGGAAGAGAGATGGGTTCTCTTATAATCAATGAAAATGGGCTCCACCACTTAAGAACTTTGAAAGGCTGAAATAGTGGTTTTCGGGACTTCGGATGGAGTCGACGAAAAAGGAAGAAATGATCGTCGAAATATCTAGTTTCCAAAAAGTATATGTTTCACGGGTTTCGGGAATAACAATAATCCGGTACAGATTTAGTGTGAAAAGACTGTTTTGCCCTTGAAGCTAGAAAAGTCAAGTTTCGGGGTTCGGGACGGGAACGGGATCAACATGAAAGTTGAAGGTATTAACAAAACAAGTAAATCGGGATAAAATACAAATCGAGAAAACCAAGATAAAACCCCAAGTACACGTAAAGCCATAAACAGGGAACCCCCAAAGGGCCCCACACTAAAACCAAGACACTCAAAAATCCCTAAGGCTATAACAAATCTATTCTAATCCCAACTAAACACAAAACACACTTAGAGCTAACACAGCTCAAAAACACTAATCTGGGCCTCTCGGGTCGGGGTCTCACATCCTCCCCCCCTTAGAACATTTGGTCCTCCAAATGAACTAAACAACTCCAAAAACAAGTGGGGATATAATCCCACACTACGAAAACAAAACCTCAAACTGCTGCTCCCATCGGTCCTCTCGAAAGCATCTGGACTCACTAGGTCATCTCCGCTGTAGAACTCTTCGGTCAACTCTCAACAGTTGTAATACATTCTCCCTCTGGCTCGAATCTGTTACTGCCCTGCCAATCTGACTGCTCAAGAATTCTGCCAACTCTGACTCCTTCTAAGTTCCACCAAGTCTCTCACTTCTAGCCACCTTCAAAAAGAAAATTTATGGAACAATACTCTCAACTTCATCACAAATTGTCGAAGATAGGGTCTCATGTCAACTGCACCATCTTCAAGGTGAACTTCCTGTTAGTACTAACTTGCTCATTACTCTCGATCCTCTGCACCACAATCTGTCTTTGACGATGGCATGCTTGTCCATTCACTATTCTTCAACATTTGAAGTTCTGCACTCACTCTTGCAACTATTCTGCCAAGTTTGTTTTCCCCAACAAATCCCAAAACAATTGACTTCCTACTCTGAGTATCTGCCAACTGAAAATTACCTCTGACATTGATGATCTGTCCTGCTCCTGCACAATTGCACTACCTCCAGTCAAACACAAGGGTGAGATGAATTTGTAGTCAAGGTCTCTGATTCGGTTGAAGATCTCAAACTGTCTAAACTCTAACTCGGCAACTAGCTCTTCTGACACTATCAGCGTTTGAAGAATCCTTCCATCAAACCCCTGACACCCATCAAAAGTTCTAACATCACTTCTAATCTGCTGCCTGTCTTGTCTATCCATGTCGGTCAAAGTAAATGAAAGTTCTGGCTCATTCTGGTGTACTGTAATTCTATCTCTGCCATAAAGCACTGCATATAGTTTCCTTAAATGTCTTATTTGTTCAATCTTCTGCTTCTATCTCAGGTTCACCATCTTCAAGTCATGCATATGTGCCATTCTTCTCCGAATCTTTCGACTAGCCTTGTCCACAGGTTATGGTTCTCCAGCTTGCATCTGCACAATGTCCAAATTGATATCTTAAAAGTCTGTAAAGTCTGCAAGATCTCCTCTATCATATGACCAAGTAACAATCCATTCTGTATACGGTTCTCTATACCGCAGCTGAAAACTTACTTCCCATCATTATAACCACACATTGATGTACCCTTCTGAGTTAGCCTCACCATCCTTCTGGAATCATTGAAAATCCTCTAACACTTATCCGCCAAAAGTTCATCCATACTCGAGAAGTTCCCAGCTTCTAGCATCCACTTGAAACTCTATCAACTGAAAATCACTTCAAACTTCCTGAAATCTGTCATTCTCTGGTTTCTGGAGTCTTTTGACTTAGGGAAATGTTCCAAGTTTATCCAAAAATCCACACTTACTTGCCTGACGAATCCTCTGACGATACACGATCAACTGTAATTGGGTCTCGATATGCTGCTAACATTCCTTGCTGACTAACAACTGCTCAAAAATTCCTTCGCTAACTCCGTCTGTGACATCAAAAAGCTGTAAATCCTGCCAAAGTCCTCCGAGATTCACATGCTAAGTCCACAAAACTCTGATTCTCTTGCGCGAAAACAACGAAAAGGAGCTAAACGTGGGTGCGGAGACATTAAATTCTCCCCCACTAAAAAAGAATTTGGTCCCCCAAATTCTCTAACAAGAACAAAAGGAGAAGAGACAAGGAGAGTCTCCCCCACTAAAAAGAAAACAAACCCAAATCTGACAGAACGACATCTAGCCAAAAATCCGGACCTCACTACACGTCTTAAGGTTCCTAGAGTATTTTATCTCCTAGAAACCTGCCCGCTCTGACACCAGTCTGTCACACCCCCAAACCCGGATCCTAAGAATGGTTGGGGGGTGATTGGTGATTATTTTTCTCCCAAGATCCGCGTGTGTGAGGATCCAAAATCACAACACTCTCTGAATATTTTTGCGGAAGCTTTCGTGGCAATGCGACCCGGAGTCCGTAGACATCATCGGATTCCGCGTCGCATACAACCCCTAGCATAAAGCCATCATTTTGTGAACCATATCAGACTGGAATAAACCAACATAAATAAAGTACAGAGCTGACAGTAATAGGATATTACATTTCCATATATGTTCAAGTTACAAGTATCAATGTGAATTAATTACAATCCCAAGAAAGGCTAATAAAAGCCGAACAATACAAACTAATATCCACTACCCAAATGTGACGTAACTCCGATGTCAAGCACAATGTCTACATGACATAGCCGACAAAGCAACCTGCAACTCATGACTCCACAGGCAACAAACTCTCAGCTCGGGCGGGCAACTGAACCTGAGTATCAAAAATAGTGGGTCAAACACGACGGTTTGGCAAACAGGTGAAAAGACATAATCAATGAGGAAAATACCTTGGAAAACATTTAAACCTGTCAAAGCAATAGTGTCAAACCCCAACCCAGGATTAACCCATTAGTGTTTGCTTAGTGTGTGCTTAGTCTTGATTGGGTTTAGTTATCGTGGGTTAGAATGTGATTAGTTTTAGTCTTGGTTTTTAGCTTTGGGGGAGTTCGAGAACGTTTAGTGTTTACTAGGCTCACTCAGGAAGGCCTGAGTGTACGTGCAAGCTTGGGAAGATTGTGTTTGGTTTTGTGTTAATCATGATTTTCATTTCATTTGATTGGTTTTATGATTATATGCAACTTTCGTGTTTAGCCCATTTGTGTTTGAAGCCCAGAAACTCAAGTTTTGGCCAAAAGGGTAAAATAGCCTTTTCACACTCAAATCTGGACATGATTTTCGAGATCCCAAAACCATGTCAAAAATATACTTTTTGGAAACTAGATATTTCAAGGATCGTTTTATCCTTCTTCGTCGACTTCATTTGAGGCCCACAAGACCATGTTTTGACTCATGCAAGATTTGCACCTAAGGGGCCCACTTGCAAGCACTTAAGTCCTTTCCCTTCTCCCTTTCCCCATTCCACAACAAAATCTCTGCACTTTCCCTTGACCTAGGGCTGAAAACCATCTTTTTCCCCTCTTCTTCTCTTCATGAATGCAAGAGCTATAAGTCTCCAAATGAAATTCTAAAACCACCATCTTCTTCCTCTCAAGACAAGCTTTCCATTGATACTATTTTCTTGAAGTTTCCTTGTGAGAAAGATCTACATTTTCTTCCTCATTTCTTGTTTGGGCACCTCTAGGTAAGATCTTCAACCCATCTCTTCAATAGAGTTATTTCTACTTCCAAAGATCTTGTTTTCCTAACTTGTAGCACCTATTATGAAATGGGTTGCTTGGTTGTATTTTTGGGTGAGTTTTGAATGGATTTCATTGGATTTTTGGTAGTTCTTGGCTTGGCATTTGGTTTGGAGTGCTTGAAGAAGAACCTTGTTTTCATTGACTAAGGCAAGTAATCTATTTAAGTTGTTGTGCATTTGTGTTCATGGGTTTGTTATTTGGTTTTAATGCTTTGTCTTACTAGGGTTTCAAGTTGTGATCTTATTTTTGAGAATGCAAGCATGCCTAATAGCTTTCCAAACTTTCAGATTTCATATCTTTTAATCAAGTCTTGCTTTTGTTGAAGTTTGGATTTGTTTTGATAAGAAAGGGTTTCAAGGGTTTTGAAATGGGTTGCTATGTTAATGACTTTGTTAAGTATGAAATATATGCCCAATGTGAGCCTTGTTAGTATGTTACTTTCATGTATCAAATTTGCTAATTAGGTTGGAAAGATTGTAGAAAAGAAAGGAAAGAAAGGAAGGAAAGAAGGACCAGTGCACTGCAGAAATCAGAACTGGGTTCTGATTTCCGCAGTTCACGCGGTCGACCGGCCAAGGGGCGCGGTCGACCGGGGACACTGGGATTGGTCCCAGTTGGATGACCTGCTGCACTGCAGGAATGACTGTTCCCCAGTTCACGCGGTCGACCGTGTTAGAGTTTTTATTTTGTTGCAATTTGATAGGATGCATTCATTTTCATAGCTTGTCCTCTCATTCATTCATGTTCTTTTTCTTAAGATCTTCATGCATATCTCTCTTTTATAATCTTTGACTTTATTCATTGATATGCATGGTTTTCTAATCTTAATTTTCTTAAAGTTCATGAAGCTTTTAGTTCAAGTTTTTAAAATCTCAAAATGTTCTTCATTGAGTTCAAAAATCATTTCAAGCTTTCCATTTGCTTTCTCTTTAAATCCATATTTTGGTTTGAAAATATCATGGCTTTAAACACCTTTTCTATCCTTT
>QPKB01000874.1:0-17785 GCA_003546025.1 Camphora micrantha
CTCTAGGGACAAATATTAAATTGCAAATAAAGCTCATCATAAACTGACGATTGTCTTTGACCTACCAAGTACAATGACCACAATGCGCCTCTATGTAACATCCATAATCAAGTAGGTTAACCGATGTACTATCTACCTTCTTGATTACATCTCAACCCTAGAATTTCATATCCTTGACCTAATCATCATTCGGATATCATTCTCTTGATCCAGGGAGCAACCCACAAGTTCAATATCCATATGGAACATCCATATACTAAGATCTTAGATTCTGATGATTAATCGGATAATTCTAAGGGGACGATCATTCCATCATGTGATTATATAGATTCCATATTGCATTTGCACGTCCCAACTAATCAAGCCCAAGCACCCAAAACACAGAGCTGTTGACCCATGAACAGGATCTCACCCATAGTGAATTAAAGCACAAGAACTTGACTTCGTCAGTTCATCCACAAATGCTCAAGATTAAGAGCACTGGTCACTCAGTAGCAAGAGGTGATTTGATCTCTCTCTGTGATAGTACTATTTTAGAGATCACACCTACAAGTGGTCATGTTCAATGCATGACACATGCACTAATGAGATAAATCCGGAAAAGCATCCCGTGACTTAGGTAAGTCACCCTGAATACAGGAGAGTATCTCATTATAACTTATACCAAGATGAAGTGCCCAACTCCATCTCTCAGTTATGAACAAGTTTATTGTTTCAAGTGTCCATGACTCAGACCTAACTGTGTGTAGCCACTATACACCTAAGTCATTACTAGAAAACAATGGGCCTTACACAACCATACAAATACACAAGTATAAAGAGAAAGAAGTCATTCCATTAAGTAACCAATAAATATCCAGTTACAGAGATGAAAATGCAGTCAGTGGGCTTTAGGGCATACACCAATCCCAACATAAAACTCATTCAAATGTAAAAGTATCAAATCATCCACTTGCCTTAAGTCTTTAATCAATGGAAAACAAGCTCTTATGCAACCTTTGCAAGCCAAGAACACAAGCTCTACAAAAACCCCCAAAACAAACCCTAAAATGGGTCAAAACAATGAAGGAGAAGAGAGAGCTTTCAATAATGAAAATGTAGCTTCTCTAAGGCTAGAAGAACACTAATCTAGAAGATTAGGAAGAGATCTTACCAATCGGTTCTCCAAATGAGCAAAGCAAGCTAGAAGAAGGTCTTGGAGAGATGAGATTCCTCCACAAATGGTACCAATGGAGAGCCCTTGAAGTGGAGAAGAAGATAATGAAATCCTATGAGATGATGGTGCAAGTTTGGTGATGTCTCTTGATGATGGAAGAACAAGAAGAAGAGAAGGAAACCCTAGGCTCAAGGAAGTTGCTGGAAAAAGAGAAAGTGAGGGAGATGGGTTCTCTTTTATAAGCTACACAAGTGGGCTCCACCATCTAGTAACCTAGTTGGGTTGAAATAGTGGTTTTCAGGACTTCGGATGAAATCGACGAAGAAGGAAGAAATGATCGTCGAAATATCTAGTTTCTAAAAGTTTATGTTTCGCGGGTTTCGGGATTAACAATAATTTGGTACAGATTTGGTGTAAAAGTACTGTTTTGCCCTTGAAGCTAGAAAAGTCAAGTTTCGGGGTTTCGAACGGGAACAGAATCAACATGAAAGTTGAAGGTAATAACAAAACAAGTAAATCGGGATAAAATACAAATCAAGAAAACCAAGATAAAACCTCAAGTACATGCAAAGTCAAAAACAAGGAACCCCCAAAGGGCCCCACTAATTCGAAAGGCACTCAAAATCCCCAAAGCTATTTCAAAGCTATTCTAGACGAAACCAAACCAAAGTCCACAAGTCAAATCAAGACTAACACGCAACTAACTAAGCACTAATCAAAATCACTCGGGTCGGGGTCTTACAATCTTCAAAGGTATTAATCTCGTGAGAAGGTACAAATGTATACCAAGTCAATGCATCTCCCGTTAATGATTCCTGAAAAATAGTTTTATGAGCATGGAGTCATTGTCAGCACTACATTTGTTGCAGAACAAGACTAGATGGTGTTGGGGGTCATTTGTCCCATCGTAAGGTATGAACTTAGTTGCTCTAACAAGGAAGGGCGACCTCTCTTTTTCTTGCTTTTTGGTAAAATAGTAGAAACCTAGCTTCCTTCCAGTCGAGCTCGAGGACTTCTTTTTAATTTCATTTTTAAGCTCTTCTACGTTTTTCTGCAGTTCTTTAAATGCTAAAGGATTTAGGTATTAAATTGTTTGCGGTTGGCATGGTTCTAGTGGAGCGGGGAAGTATGCTGGCTCTTGGAACTGGTCCTGGGGATACGCTTGTTGAATAGGATGATAGTTTTGGTTCAATTGAGTTCCTTCGTAAGCGACCAACTGTCCTCTATATGGATCAACCATTGGGCTCAAGGTGGGCAGTCGATATGCCTGCTGATAGCGTGGCTCATTTCCCTGGTATGTTTTGATAAGATTGGTCTAACGCCTGAGGGATTGATAACCTGCACGTTTTGGATCGGGGGAACCTAATCTAAGTTTGGCACTTGGCAGGTTGGGGCGGTCTGATTTTGATAAATAGGAGGGGTCCTCTCGTATTGAATCGGCTGGGGGTATAGTATATCATTGCCAACCATCATAGGATTGCAATTCGTTTGGTTGATTGGCGGAGGAGTTATTACCTGGAATTGAGGTCGTGCCACCTTACGTTGTTGGTAGACATCTGATGTCCTTATATGAGTCAAAGGGTTTTGATGTGAGGTGTCGGATGTCACCAACTAGCTCGAATTTATTAGACTATGGCTCGCTTGACGATACGGATCCTCGTTTATTGCGAAAGTCTGTGATGGTGCGATGACTATAACCGGGGTAGCGATAGGTGCATCAGTGGGCATCCCGTATTGTGGGAAAGAAGATGCGATTGGCTCAATCTGACTGATTAGGGAATAGTAGGGTATAACCTACAAAACGACATGATCACTTGCACGAAGAGAGTGATCCCTTGATGAAACATTATCGTGAACCCTATATCTTATAACCTGGCCAGTTGGACTGACTAAGTCCGTGTAAGTCACCCCTGAATGCGAGGAGAATCGGTTCTCCCCAGACGCATGAGATGGGGTAGATGCGTTAGAATGATTTCTTCCCATTGTAATCGTGTTGACTGGGAGCGGGCCTTATTGGAAGAGGGACCGTCTTATCTGTTGTGGGTCATGACTTGATGCTGCTAAGGATCCATCTAATACCTTAGAGGACTCTATATTTTGTGGGGCTTGGTGTGACCCGCTAGTGGTGTGGAGCATTAGTGGAGGCGAGAGAGGTTGAAAGTCGGACATCCTAAACGTGTAACGCTCCATTAGTGAAGAAGTATTTAGATGAGAATAGAGAGAATGAGGGGATGAGAAGAGCATGTTTTATGCTGTTTGGTAGTGAGTGTTGATGTAAGTTTGTTTCTTATGATGTAATGGGGGAAAGCTTAGTGGACGGTTCATTCGAACCTCAGGTTTAATTTCGGACTAGACTCACAATAACCCTAAACTGAATGGGACATGGACATCTGATCATTGATCGGATGTTCATGTCCTAAAATTCCAAAAAAAAAAGAAAAACCCAAATATATGACAAGACAACACAAGAAGTCCCATCGCGATCGCCAAACTATCGAATGTGAATTTTGATCTCCCCAGGGAGGGAAATCGCCATTCAATTATATATACTATTTAAATTATTACATCGAAAATCAGGATTCCGACTACCCTCAAAATCGACGGATCACGATCGCCAACTATAGTAACGGCCGTAACACTGTTATTCGACGGAAGCCGAAGAAAAATAAATGGGAGAAAATAAGTGGGTAGGTTTTTCTTCTCGTCTAATGTGCTGCCGGCCAACACACGACGATTGTTCTGTCACATTGATTTAGGTCTCTTTAATACAGGGTGAATTCAGGGTCATGAGTTAAATTCCAAATAAGGTTAATCCTCACATAGCAAAATCATTGTGTATCCAAGTAAAATAAAATAATTAAAATAAAGAAAATAAAAGGGGGAGGTGCCAAATATTTAAGAAGAGGATCGGCCCCGTTCCCGGATACCCCCTTCAAATCCCTTGGCAAATAGGGTTTAAATGCTGACTTTTCAAACCAAAATGATGATGCAAATGAGACTTTGACTTGTGATTTCTGTGTTTTTCGTGTGCGATACACGAGTGATAAAAGTGAGAGGCCGATGGGCCGTAATTTATTGGAGGTGGCTGATGGGCCGTAATTGATTGAAAGTGGCCGATGGGCCGGTGTTTGTTTAAGGTGACCGATGGGCCGTGATTGTTTAAAAATGTGTGTGAAATTACTCATCTCATCTCGTCATTCTCATTTATTCAATTTTAGAAATCAGTTCTTCATTTCCTTTTATCATTAAGTTCGATTAAATATCTGGCACATGAGGTGGAGGAAGAAATAAAAGAAAAATCTTTTTGGGTTTAGTTTGTTGGTTTTATAGTTTTTATGGATTTTTTAAATTGGGCTAGAAGGGCCTAACTAGGGGATTTTTACTTGGATTTACGCGATTAATGCTTTACTACTGTCATCGGATTAACCATAACCTAACATCCTAGACCGCCCACATCAGCTTTCTCGGTCCCCGAACAAAACAAGAAAAGTGATGGGACGAATCCTAATGTTCTAATCTATCTAATGGGGAAATCTGACCTAATCCTAGAGTGTAGACGACCTATGTTTGATAGCTTCAATGTCTAAGTAATTTGTTAATTATGATCTTAATTGGTTTGGTTTATTTTAAGTTGTGGTTTTGATTAAGAGTTACTTAGGGATGTTTTGAGGTGTCTTAGGGCTCTGTTTAAGTTGTTTAAAGTTCTGGAATTGAAGGTCTTACTTCAAATGATGAAAGTGATGTTGAAATCGGTGAAATGGGGTTAGCAGAAGACTTGGGCGCACCTGTGGTGGCGTTTAGGTTCTCTGGGTGACTTGGGCGCACAGGCAGTGGCGCCCAAGTACCAAATCCTGTGTTACTTGGTTAGTGACAAAGGTATTGATGTTAATTTTGAAAATTCAGAGAGTTTTGCTAAGTGTAAGCTTCTGTTCTGATGTTGTTTTATGTTTTGGGTTGGTTTGTTTTAATAATATTAAGTCCAGAACTCGAAACACAACCAGAATTCACAACTTGGATCTGTCAGAGGACTTGGGCGCACATAGGTATGCGCCTAAATGTTTCTGTGCACTTGGGCGCACCAGCGGTGGCACCCAAGGCTCAATTTGATGCTTTTAAATCTTCTGACTTTGGTTCGAGGTTTTGAATGGGTTTATGTTAGTTGGATTTTTAATTTCAGGGCTGTTGTTGGTTCGGTTAAGGTTTTTGAGATGTTGATTTGGGTTGAGAGTTGAAGCGAATTAGGATTCGGTGGTCCCTGGGCTGAAATGTGACTTGGGCGCACCTGTGGTGGCGCCTAAGTGCTTCTCGATGACTTGGGCACACTGTTGGTTTGTGAGTTTCGGTTCTTTCCAGGATTCGTCAACTTAAATTTGGATTCTCAAATAACCCATGTCAATAAATCTTGGATCTTGGGTTGGTTTCAAGTCTCTAAATCTTAAGTGTGGTAGTGGTTTGCATTCGAGAGTTGAAACATAACCGAAGTGCATCTCAGGATAGGAATGGGGACTTAGGCGCACTCGTGGGGGCGCCCATGTGTATTCTGTGACTTAGGCACACCTATGGTGGCACCCAAGTGTCAGTTTACCAGCTTGTTGTCTCTAGGGTGTTTTTAAGTCAATTTCAGGCATTCGACTTTGGTTTCTGTTGGGAGATGTTTATATTTTCGAGATTTGATTGGTATATCGTTTTGATAAGGATTTAAACTAGGAATTGGTGATCAAGATTTGATTAAAGCTTGGTTAAGGTCTAAACTTGGTGTTGTGAATTGGATTTTGTTGATTAGGGTCTTAATAAATTAGGGCAGATTAATTATGTTTGTTAATCAGGACTTCAGTTGAGACTTATTGATTAGGGTTTTGTTCAATTAGAGGTTTTATTAGGAGTTGTTGATCAATTTCAGGGATTTAATTAATTAATTAAGTCTATGGATTTTAATTGGATATTTTAATTAGGTGTTTTAAATTAATTAAGTGTTTTAAATTGGGATTGATCATGTTTATTAATTTACTTAGGCGTGAATGGAATAACCTAGGATCACCTATTTATTGTCTACTTTTATAATTCTACTACTTCTTTTTATTACTTTTTTCTCTCTTTTTTTTTTTTTTTTGTTCTCTTTTCTAATTACGAGAGAGCAAGATGAGAGGAGAAGTGTTTTTATGATTTTATGATTTTTTCTCTTTTCTTTTTTTTTCCTTTTTTGGTGTTTTATGCAAAAGCAATGCAACCTAAATTAAAAAAATAACCTAAGGTCATCTACTTAATGTCTACTCTATCTCTTTTTATGGCTTTTTTATTTCTTTTAATTTTTATTTTTTATTTTTTTTATTTTATTTTTTTGTGTTCTCTTCTCTAATTACTAAAGAGCAAGATGAGATGGGAAAATTTTTATGATTTAAAAAAAAAGATTTCTTTTGGTATTTTATGCAAATTTAACCTAACCTAAAGTGTTGATGATTTGATAATTCGGAGTCTAGAAGTTCAGCAGTAAATTGAAATCATCACAAACATGGAACAAGAAGTCAAATGAGACGCAAAATGCAACAAATGCGAGCCAGAGATCAATCCAGGGACTTGGGCGCACCTACAGGGGCGCCCAAGTGTCTCTGCAAGACTTGGGCACACACACAGTGGAGCCCAAGTGTTTATGTCACGCCCCCAAAAGTGAAACCGAGGTTATGCGTGAGATTAGAGCCAATTTAAACTTTTCTGACATTAAAACAAATGCAACGTGGCCCCAATCATGTCCCATTCGGATTGAAGACTGCTGTAGATAGAAACATTTCCTCAAATATAAATATAACAATTAGCGGAAGCTTCATAAATGCAAGTGGTATCTTAAAGATGTAGAGTTTAGAGCAATTACTGAATACATTAACTAAGTTCATGTTGAGATTGTTAACCAAAGTATTAATTACAGCATTAGGCCACACCAAAAATTCAGGCCTAATCAAAAGGTAAAGAAACCAAAATGTGAAGCTAGTCCAAAAGATGAAGGCTCTCATGTACGGGGTTGATACGGCTATACAAGGTCGTTCGTACTGTAGTCTAAGAGGTCATAAGACTGATCTGTCTAAATCGCCTCCGCCGTCTCCTCTTCCTCGGAGTAGAAGGGCTCGATACGTATGCACCAAGAGTAGCATCATCAGACACAACGGTCGGTAATCAATATATATATATAAAGCATCAAGATATGCAGTACGAATAAGAGTAAACGAGTAGACATAATCATAGGAAATGCATAGCATTAGAATCAATATCAAACTATCAAAGTAGGCGGTCCACATATGCTAATTACCACGGGATAGTGTCATTGCCCTCCCATACTCACATTGAGTCGTGGTGGAGATATAAATAGTTTGGGATCATAATCCTTCAATCAAAGTGTTCAAAGTAGTGTCCATTACACCAAATCCGAACTGCAGATGGTCTTCTTAGGCTCATGGGCTACTCAACCAAAGGACCTAGCCCAAGCGCATCCAATCTTACCTCAAGGTTGGTCCTCTGTTGTCTCATGTGGCTTGGGTCCCGTGGACTCTGGCCCAATCTTGCCTCAAGGTCCTAAATACAAGTCCTCACACAGGTAGTGCCCCAGCTATGTTGAACGTTAACAACTAAGTAGTGCCTGACACAAAGAGTCCTAAACAAACAGTCAATGAGGGCCTAGGCACGAACAAGATTCAACAACATTAGAGAAACTACTTTATTCCAAATCAAATTAAACTTCAAACAAACTTCAATAGTAGTTCTCTTCAAGCCTTATAATCAAAACCCTGCCTCAACACTTCAATCAAACCTCAAAACTAACGAAACATCAAAGGAGATCCTAAGTCCATCATCTAAGTTGTCAATGTAATCCCCAAACAAAACAAAGCGAACGGAGCTAATGAACATGTTTGTACCATGTAGATAGTACCAAACGGTACAATTCAGAATCAAAAGCAATAGACAATCCAATCCTAAATACAATGTTAATTCTAAAGCATCGTACAACCTACTCAGTCAACGAAAGGGTTAGGGTTCACGATACCCTGACAAACAATCTTCGTGCATAGATTTAAAGAAGGGTATCCTGTTGTCCCGTACCATTCAAGATTGAGTTTAGTTAAGTCCCGATGTAACCGAATTAACTGTGAAGAATGTCAGTTCAAATATCCTCACAATAAGTCAAATGAGTCCACAAAAAGGGTAACCAAGTTCCACCTAAGTCCTTTTCCAAGAAGGAAATTTACAGTTGGCCCGGTCGACCTGGCCCTTGACCGGTCGACCCTATACACAGCGAGCCCGGTCGACCTGAGGAAGTTAGGTCGACCTCCTCCATGTGTACCCGATCAACCCAGCCCAGGCTCGGTCGACCGGCAGTTGTAAGATAAAAAGGGGAACAATGTTTTGGTCAGGTTCCAGATAACCTGACCCTGTGTGCCTAGTCTACCGTGTGCCGTGGTCGGTCGACCGCGTGCACTGTGGAAACAGAACTGTAGGTTCTATTTCTGCAATGAATAGGTCCAAATCCATTTCCTCTCCCTTGAACCTGATATACAACCAAATCATGCATATAACAAGTCCATTCTAATTCTAACAATCCATCTAATCAAACCATAAACATCAAAATCCATTTCATTAGGCTAATCAACCTAATTATTATGTTTTCAAACCTCTAAAGCATCCATTGAACCAATAACATCTAAATCCTCATCTTGCCATACAAATCAAGGAAGACAAACATATCAAGCATGAATATAGATATATACTTGCCTTAGATGAAGAGCTTAAGAAAATCCAAGAGAAATTTGGGGAAAACCCTCTTTTGAGCTCAAAGTAATGAAAATGGCTTCCAAACCAAAAACCTCTCTACAAATGAAATGCAAGGGGCGGGGTGAGCTCATCTAGACCATTTCTAACCAAAAGGAAGAAGATTAGCTAGACCTAAAAGCTTGAGAAGCTTACCTTTGAATGGGTTGTGAATGAAAAGCTTAGAAAAGAGAATGGTTGTGATCTTGGGAGCTAAAGGAAGAAGATGGGAAGCTTGGTCGTCGACGCCGGAGCTCCGGTGGCCGTCGGCAGTGAGGAGGCAGTGAAGGGGCTAGGGCTTGAGGAGCCACAGTGAATGAGAGAGATGAATGAATAAGAGATGAGGGTTAAGGTTTATATTAGGTTAGATAAATGGGTAATTCTAGTTCAGTCCTTGGTTTACTAATGTGATTATTTGGGCCTCTTCGACGCGTCATTCGAAACGTGACTGAAGACTAAAGTTCATAAAATGTCGAGACCTACCCGATGCACCCAAACTCACAAAAACTCATAATCTCATAAAAACCCCTGAAAACTCCCCAAATTGCAAACCACCCCCTTATTCTACCCAAACGCGCTCCGAATCACGCGAGACTCCGCACGCGAGATCCATATGTCAAACCCGACTCGCTAAGACTCTAAACACACTTACTAACTAATCAAGTAATTAATTATCATTAATAGAAGATTAGGATACAGGATGTTACAGTTTCCCCTGCGGGTTTATGATGTATTTCTGATATTTAACGGTATTCCGACGCGATTTCTAATAGTTTGCGACTAAATACAGGGTCCTATATAAATTATTAATATCAGAACTCCGGATTTGAAAATAACAATGCGAGGACTAATGTTCGGAGGACGGATCCTTTTGCAGGCACTTGGGCGCACCCACAGTGGCGCACAAGTACCTCTGTTCTTTTTTTTTTTTTTTTTTTTCTTCCTTTTTTGCAATGTATTTGGTACTCTCTCGATTCTTTCAATGATTTTTATAAATCCGAAGGCTTTGATATAAAATTATATGAGGATGGACTTGGATCTGAGAAGCAAAATGCACACGAAATGGAAATCAGAGCCAAAAGCTAACTTCAAAGACTTGGGCACACCCACAGTGGCGCCCAAGTGCTTTTATTCTCCTTTTCAGTGATATGTTTGGTCCTCTTGTGATTCTTTCAGTGATATTTACAAATCCGAGGACCCTGATATTAACTTATATGGAAAGAAATCCGTATTTGAGAGACAAAATGCTGGCGAGATGAAAGCCGGGGTCAAAACCCAACTCCTGGGACTTGGGTGCCACTGTGCTTTTTTGCACTTTCCTTTTCGAATTTGGATTTTCTTCAATGAAAATGAATGAATGTGAAGTCTATCCTAATCACGAGTTCAGAATGCAAAAACGATGCAGATCTACAGACTAGGAATGATCATAAGCATGTTATTAATGATTGAATGTTAACTATTATATATAGTAGAAAATATAACTATCAATGCAGATCTACAATGTATGCATGATCCTAAACATATTTTTAACTATTGATGATGAGAAAACATTAAATGAAGAGACTAGATCTAGAAATATCAGTTCGAATCGCGTTCTTCAAGTCCTAAAAAGAAGCTTTTGTGCAAATCCATAGCTTTGGGAGGCTTTCTCCATTGCTGATCTTGGAGAGCCAAAGTTCTTTTCCTTTTCCTTTCTTCTAGATCTAAAGATCTCCTTTGTGACCTGTCTCTTTTTCTCTCTTTTTTACTTCTCTTTTCTCTCTTTCTAGTAGCCTCCTTTTGCAAAATGGCATAAGAGGTCTTTTCATAGGGGATTTTGGCGTGGAAGAGGGGTTAGGGTTGCAGTGTGTACGAGTTTCTAGAGGCTTCACGCAAACCAAGGTGATTTTAGGGTTTTCTTGACTTGGGCGCACACATAGGTGCGCCCAAGTGGGTCTTGGGACTTGGGTGTGCACACAGGTGTGCCCATGTCTCCTTTCAAGGTCAAGTGGGTTTAGGGTTCGGTTCAGATTGCTTTCGGATCGAATTTCGACTAAAACAATGGAGACTAGGCTTGGGCGCACCCTGTGGGGGCGCCTATGTGTAGTTTTCAAGGTGACGGGGGACTTGAGCGCACATACAGTGGTGCCCAAGTGGATTTTAGGACTTGGGCGCACACACAAGTGCGCCCATGTCACCCTTTGGGTCAAATGGGTTTAAGGTTTGGTTTCGGTCTGTTTTTGGGCTGAGATCTGGTCGAAACTATGAAGAGTGGAGCGAGACAGTCCTAAGTATGCACTTAAGTTTGGTTCTAGGGCAACTAGGGACCTGGGTGCACCTGTGTGTGCGCCCAAGTGTCTTTCTGGGACATGGGCGCACCTGTGTGTGCTCCCAAGTGTGTTTTTCTTTTTTTTTTCTTTTTTTTTGATTTGTGGGGTCGCTAGGGCAATCTTCCGAGAGCCATATCTTTTGATCCGTTTGTCGGAATTGGACGTTCCACATATCATCGGAAAGCTCTCGGAACGTAGAATCTTCTGGTTCATATATCCTAATGAATAGAGGTCGGGAAAAGGTAGGGATATCTGGATCAACGATCCTAGCCTCCTAATTCATGCTAATCATACCGTACTTAGGCAAACTAAGCGTAATCTCTTTAGGAACAACCTGAATGCGTTCTATGTAGTCTGGAAGGGGCTTGAATAGTGTTATAGTTCATTTCTTATTTGAATAGTGGGTTGGACTAGAGATCTTGATGCGATTTGGCTCTTTCTCTCACGAATTTCTAGAGATTGTCGAACTAAATCTAAAATTATCAACAAGCATCTTCATCGTTATTAATTAATTTTAATTATACCCTTAACCATTCAATTATGGATGAAATGGGAGCATCTACATATGACAGGTGTTTAAGGCTATCGTAGGGGGCCAAATGAGGTGTCTACAATGTGCTCCCATTTCCATTCTGGAATCTCTAACGGTTGCAACAACCTGGAGACTTCTAGTGCTCTGCCTTTATCAACTAACAAGTCATACAATGGGAGACAAATCCTGCAATTTCTCTCTTTCATTTTATTCCACCAAAATCTACCTTTCAAATTCTGATACATCTTCGTACTGCCTGGGTGCATGGAATACTTCGTACTGTGAGTTTCGGTCATGATGTCATTCCTCATATCTTCAATGTTGGGTAAACATAGACGGTCACGGTAGTACAAAATTCCATCAACAATACGAAAATTAGGATGGTCTACTACATGCTCTGAAATCTTAGCTAACTCTGGATCTTGTAATTGATTATCCTTGATCTTCTGAATGAAGGAAGGCTCGGACACTGACATATTGGCTAATATCACACCCTTCTTCAGTGGCTGTAGGTCTATTTTCAAACCTCTCAAACTGTTCAAAGATACAAGTGTCCACTTAGATTTGCCAAGCCTACTGATTTTCTACTCAAAGCATCAATAACTACATTTGCCTTCCCCGGGTGATACTTGATTGGGAAGTAATAATCCTTGATATATTACATCCATCTTCTCTGTCTCACGTTCAGTTCCTTCTGAGAAAAACAAGTACTGTAGGCTGCGGTGGTTGGAGTGAACTTCAAACTTCTCTTTATAAAGATAGTGTCTCCACATTTTCAATGCAAAGACGACCATTGCCAACTCAAGATCAGGGGTTGCATAATTTTTCTCGTGATCTTTCAACTGTCAGGATCCATAAGCAATCAATTTTCCATCTTGCATCCACACACAACCAAGTCCAACATTCGAAGCATCGATAAAAATGGTAAAACCACCACTTCCAGATGGTAAGGTAAGGACTGCTGCTGTAGTCAATCTCTTTTTCAGCTCTTGGAGACTAGCTTCACACTGATCTGTCCACACATACGGTATATTCTTTCTAGTCAACTCCGTCAATGGTGATGCAATCAACGAAAATCCTTTCATAAACCTCCAGTAATAGCCTGTCAATCTTAGAAAACTTCTGATTTCTGACACATTCTTTAGTCTTTCCCACTTCACTACTGCCTCAATCTTGGACAGATCTACTGACAACCCTTCTTTGGAGATGATGTGCCCCAAGAATGCTACTTGTTCTAACAAAAATTCACACTTGTTGAGCTTCGCATACAGCTGGTTTTCTCTTAAAAGTTGCAGTGCTATCCTCAAGTGCTCTTCATGCTCTTCTTTGGTCATGGAGTACACCAAAATACCGTCAATGGATACTACCACAAACTGATCCAGATACTGTGCAAATATCTTGTTCATCAATGCCATGAATACTATCGGTGCATTAGTCAACCCAAATGGCATAACAAGGAACTCATAGTGACCATATCTTGTCGGGAAAGATGTCTTCAGTACATCTGATTATCTGACTCTTGTGGGGACTTTTGGGCCATGGAATCAAGCATGGAAACATGATTTTTAATTCAATCTAAGTGCTTTTAAAAATCATGAAACATAAAGCCTAAAATGATTTGAAAGATTTAAAACATAGGCTAGCTTGATTCATAAAACTTCTTTTTCAAAATACAATGCATCCAATCAAAACATGCATGAAACATATGATTTACAAGATTTAAAACAATGCATGAGTAATATCAAGATTTCAAGTTTTTCTAAATCAATGCACGTGTGAAAATTCAAATGATGATTAAAATGATAATGCATCATCAAATTGCAATACACAAAATTCCTAATAGAAATTACCTTGGAAAATGTTTAAACCTGTTAGAACAACAATTTCATAAAATGAGAGAAGCATTTATTCAATACACATGCAATATAAAACAAGTAAGGTATCCAAGGAAAACGAGAAACAGCAATATGACAACCATACGTAAGCTAAGTCCCCTATCACCGAAGTGACATGAGCATATCGGATGTTTGACCTCAGTCACCGAAGTGAGGAGATGCAACATTAGTAACATATACATATATATATAACAAGGGAGGGCTCTCCTCAACTGCAGTTGAGGAGAGCATCAGCTGGGCTCCGTGCGACTCATTCGTGTGAGCTAAAAAGAAAATGAACGATGCAGGTCAAATTTCGCTGGCTTACCGCGCTAAAATCATTTCCCCCCTTTCATTTTCTCCCTTTCATCGGCAGACCTAAATCCAACTTCTCTTCTCTCCCAGCTCGCTGCGATCTCTCTCTCCCATCTCGCATGCGATCTCTCTCCTCCCATCTCGCCCGCCTGCAATCTCTCTCTCTCCCTCTCGCTGGCGATCTCTCTGTCGCTGCTCTGCTGCGTCCGCTCGCCTGCGTCGCCTCTCTCTCTCTCTCTCTAGCTCCGCTGCTACGCTGCGATCTCTGTTTCTTCTGGTTGCTGCTGTGATCTCTTATTTCTCTGCTGCGCGACCCCTCTCTCTCGCTCTCCCCCCTCTTTGCTGTGATCTCCTCAGCTTGAGCTGAGGAGATTGTCTACTCAGAAGCGTGCGACTCGTCCAACCGGTGAAAAGTTTCACTCTTGCCCGTCTGCTGCCCGCCTATTTTCATCTTGAAATGGGCCATATCTCAAAACACTACAAATGAAAACCGTATTTCCTCTCTCTCATGAACCGTTGCAGCAACACAGCCTCAACGAAGAAACGAAACCCTCCCAATGAAACTCTCCTACTCTCAAACCATCTCGAATCTCTCTAATCGTAAGTCGGTCGCAACTCTTCCTCAACGTGCAAACAATCTCGGTTTGTCCACTCACCTCGGCACGTCTCTCTCAACGAACCCATTTCAAAAACGCATTCCTGCATATAGACCTCTGCACTTCCAGGTGTGTCTCTAAAACCCTCTCTCTGCAAGCTGGGGAGCATCGACCCACTCACCTCAGGCACGTTCTCTCTCTTTGGAAGCCGAACAGAGGTGTGATCTTTAGCTTTTATTTCATTTTTTCTTGATTGGCGCTTAATGGACACCCTCTCTGAATTTGTTGATATTTTGCTTGATAACCCTCTCTGGATTTGCCTCATCACAGGCAGGTTAGCGACTACAACCCTCTCTGGATTTGCATAAAACCCTCTCAGCAAAAAAACCCTCCTTATAATATCTCTGGTACCCTTTTTTTGTCCCTGAAGAATATTTAGATTGGCCTCAATGAAATATTTGGAATTCTACATGTGACAAACAGAGGCAATTGCTCCTTTCTGGTTTTTTTTTTTTTTTCCATTCTGGTTCTTTTTTGTTTTGCCCCTTTCTGATACTTAGGTTAATGAAATTTTGAATCCACAGCATCTTTTTTAATTTTTTGAGTTGAATGCAATTTGGTTTGTTCTAACATTGGTAGATTTTACAGGGTTGTGAATCATACATATGAACATAGTGCTTGTAATAACATGATTCGGTAGGGCAAAAGCCAACCCATATAAATTAGTGGATTGCAGTCATATCTTGATGATTTATCAAAATAGTGGCCGCTGTTTCTGACCAATGCCTAGACAAAATAGTGTTGTCGGTGGGCTCTCATGTATCGGATTTGATCATTGAATAGTGGCCCTATTCTAAACCAAAGCCAATACAAGATGGTGTTACGGAAAGTTAAATTTTCACTGGAGAAAGTATGGAACTCATAGCTTAACTATTAAAATACAAATTGATCTCAGGGCTTCTTCCTGTTCTTGCATGGGCTAGGGTATGGTGGTGGCTAACTTGTATGTGTGATGTTGACGCTGTCATCTATCACTTAGAAGCAAACATAAGGGATTTATGAAAGATGAACAAGGAACATGAGGAATATTGCCATTTAAAAAGAGAGAGAACTTGATAGGATTCTATTGTCTATTCCTATTTTAAAATAGTATTTAGGAAGTTTTAAATTGCTTTATCCATGTTTTTCCAATTTGATTGTTGAATTTTGTGCCAATAGTATAGGAATTGTCAATGCTGTTTGGATTCCTTTGTTTTGAAGCTTCTGTTAGATCTGGGCTTAGTTGCCCTTTATTATTTCTTGCTCATATTCTAGTTGTTTTTTGTTTTTTATTTTTTTTTCCCTTTCTATCTTCAGTGGAAGAAATTTTCTTTGGTGATCTATTTTTTTGTGGTTTGTTTTGTTTTTTACCTTTTTGTGTATCGAGAAGTAAGGATTGGTGGGTCTTGTAAACAGTCTAGAGTTTTTTTGTCTTCCATCTTGCATGTAAACAACATAGTACTTATGGTATATAATTTTCAGTTTAGTTTGAACAATGTGACCAAGCCAAACACATGACAATAGCTATTCAAGTCTAGAGTTTGCTCCGATTTCTTAATTGCTTGGATAAAAAAATGATAAAGGGTTATGAATCCAGGATGTTGGTTTTTATCAGTGTTCCAAGGTTTTTTTTTTTTTTTTCTCTTTACTCTTCTTGTATATATTTACTTGAGCAAATTCTCGAGGCTAAATGTGAATTGTTATTTGGCTGCAGTATTTCGCCTGATGTGAAGTTGTTGTCCTCACAATTAAATTGGAGTTTTGAAGATGGTTGTCCTTACTTTAAACAATGGAGTTTGAAGATGTTGTCGATGGAGGCTTACAAAGATGGTGAGCTAGCATGGATTTATATTGATATATTCTTGTTTTTTGTCATTATCTTTGATTGTTTTGTCAATTATGAGACTTCTCCACTGTAAATGTTGATGCATTGTGTGATTTGGTTCACAACTGTTATGAAGCAAGTCTACAACTAATGGTAATTTCAATTAATGTGTTTTTTTTTTTATGAATGGGTTTTATGTCTGGTAACTTAAGGTTTTCAATGAATGAGGCATTGCTATCCTAAAAAAACGGTGTGTTCTCAGTCCTATAGAGATTTATTGATGTTTTTTAAGGGCCTTATCTGAGGAGGAATGTTTCCGTTTCACCCAGCCATAAAGCAGTTGCAAAATGTATTTCTTATGTACTTCTGAGTTCTTAGCTTGGCATTTCCATCTTAAAATATATTTTTGAAACCCAAATAAATCATGAGGGAAATAAATATTTGCCTGAGCAAGAAACATAGTTGCACAAGACAACTTAAAAGATTTGATAGCCAGATTCGATAGCTCTGAAAAAGTGTATCATCTTAAAAGATGTTCACACCGGATTTGATGCCATGACATTTTTTTACATTGATATATGCATAGTGTTATGCTAATTCTTATTTTCTAGTTCAGCACTCAACTATATAAATATTATATATGCAGTTGTAGGTGACAACGCGGCCTCAAAATGTTCATGTTTAGAATGCCCTGAGTGCAGGCCTACATGGCCTTATACGCTCCACACCATTTTTCCCTACTAGTGCCAAACGGTAGCGGGAGGCCTCATTCACATGCTATTATTCATGGGCCGCCTCCCTTAAATGATTAGTTTGATGACATGTTTTAAATCTGTTCAAGGCCCAAAAGTTTAGACCAGTGCAGTAGTCTTCACCTCCAAAGGAAGAGCCAAAGAGTCTAAGTGACTGAAAGATACTGCTGATTTACTGCAAAATTTACTAGAACAGCGAATAATTTCGAAACCCTAATCCACTGAAAACTGAAAAGATGGACAGACTACATGTTATCACCAAGGTGACTGGAAGAATGAGAAAAGAAATGCTTCAATGTGACCCTCAAAATATAAAAAAGTTAGTTCTTTTCCGTACAAAGCATAACTAACCATTAATCAAAATAACTAAATCAACTCCAATAGACTGTTTTGTCCATTTTTCACACACCAAATATATACAACAAAAAGGAGAACAATGACAAAAATTTAAGGCAAATTCATTTTCATGTCCGCTTCTCATATTTTGGTGCTCTACAATTTCTCTTAGATGTCGTGTCTCCAACATCATTTCTTCAATGGAGCTTTTATTTTTTTCCATTTGGCCATGCCCTGAATTTGAGTTGGGAATCCTGTCA
>QPKB01000875.1:0-17779 GCA_003546025.1 Camphora micrantha
CTGTCAGTAAGAGCAGAATTTAAATCAGCGTCCTCCGCAACAAAACAGAAATGCACAGTAAGGTAGGCAACATCAAGCTCATTACAGGCCACAGCAGCGAGGACAAGTGTATGCTGTCAATAGGGTTGATGCAAAGGCTGTAGGCAACGTAGTAGAAGGTACACTTCTCATTTGTGGATTTAAAGCTAGGGTTTTGTTTGACCTTGGCTTTACACACTCATTTATGTCTCCAAAATTTGCTAGGATGATTGATATGCATGTTAGAGAATTGGATTTTATTTTGACCGTGGCTACCCCAATAGGTAAAGAAGTTGTGTGTAGAACTTTTTACCCTAGTTACACAATTCAGATATGAGAAGTGGTGTTACCCGCAAATCTCATTTTATTGGAAATGCATGATTTTGATGTCATTCTAGGGATGGACTGGTTGGCAGGGTATCATCCCACAATGGATTATTTCTATAAGGCCCTCACCTTTAAACTAGAAGAGACACCAGTAGGGGTGTTGTTTCAGGGAGACAGGAGTAATCCTCGTGTAGGGTTTATTTCAGCGTTAAAGGATGATAGACTTTTAAAGAGCGAATGTGAGGCCTACTTGGCGTTTATCACGGACGATAAACGGTCCCAAGGGGTGGAGGAGATTCCTATTGTTTGGGAATTCCCAGATGTTTTTCTAGAAGAGATTCAAGGATTGCCACCCATCAGAGAAATAGACTTCACCATTGAGTTATTACCGGGGACCGCTTCGATTTCTATCACACCTTACAGAATGGCTCCAGGGGAATTGGGAGAATTAAAAATACAATTGCAAGAATTGTTGGACAAAGGTTTTGTTAGACCTAGCATTTCACCGTGGGGAGCACCAGTTTTGTTTGTTAAGTGGAAAGATAGTTCAATGAGGATGTGCATTGATTACTGGAGATTGAACCAAGTGACCATCAAGAACAAGTATCCATTGCCAATGATATATGAATTGTTCGATCAATTACAAGGTGTTGCTTATTTTTCAGAGATTGATTTGAGATCAGGTTTTCATCAGCTGAGAGTTAGAGAGTCAAATGTACCGTAGACAGCTTTCAGGACAAGATATGGACACTATGACTTCCTAGTGAAGCCATTTGGATTGACTAATGCACCAGCAGTGTTCAAGGCATTGATGAACAAGATATTTGCACAACACCTGGATTAGTTTACGGTAGTGTTCATTGATGATATTTTAGTGTTCTCCAAGACCAAAGAAGAACATGAAGAGCATTTGAGAACAGCACTACAACTTCTAAGAGATAACCAGCTGTATGCAAAACTCAGTAAGTGTGAAGTTTGGTTGGAACAAGTAGCATATTTGGGACACATCATCTCCAAATAAGGGTTGTCAGGGGATCCGTCAAAGATAGAGGCAGTTGTGAATTGGGAAAGATCGAGAAATCCGCCATAAATCAGAAGGTTTTTTTGGGATTGACAGGTTATTACCGGAGGTTTGTCTAAGGATTTTCGTCCATTGCGTCACCATTGACGAAGTTGACCAAGAAAAATGCACCATATGTGTGAGACCCCAACCCGAGAGGCCCAGATTAGTGTTTTTGGAGCTGTGTTTAGCTCTAAGTGTGTTTCGTGGTTTTTGGTTTAATTTGGATTTAAATAGCTTGTTATAGCTTTGAGACATTTTGAGTGTCTTGGTTTTAGTGTGGGGCCCTTTGGGGGTACCCTGTTTATGGCTTTTCGTGTACTTGAGGTTTGATCTTGGTTTTCTCGACTTGTATTTTATCCCGATTTACTTGTTTTATTATTGCCTTCAACTTTCATGTTGATCCCGTTCCCGTCCCGAACCCCGAAACTTGATTTTTCTAGCTTCAAGGGCAAAACAGTCTTTCACACTAAATCTGTATCGGATTATTGTTATTCCCAAAACCCGTGAAACATATACTTTTTGGAAACTAGATATTTCGACGATCATTTCTTCCTTCTTCGTCGATTTCATCTGAAGTCCCGAAAACCGCTATTTCAGCCTTTCAAAGTTATTAAGTGGTGGAGCCCATCTTCATTGATTATAAAAGAAGACCCATCTCCCTCATTCTCTCTTTTTCCAGCACAAGAGAAGAACCTAGGGTTTGCTTGGCCTTTCCTTGGCTTCTCCTTCATCAATCTCCACCAATCTTGCACCAACATCTCATAAGATTACATCATCTTCTTCACCACCTCAAGGAGCTTCCTATTGGTACCATTTTTGAAGAAATCCCATCTCCACAAGATCTTCATTTAGCTTCCTTTGCTCATTTGGAGAACTTATTGGTAAGATCTCTTCCTCATCTTCTAGATTCATGTTCATATGGTCCTTGAGAAGCTCCATTTGCATTATTAGGAGCTCTCTCTTCTTATTGCTTGTTTTGACCCATTTTAGGGTTTGTTTTAGGGCTTTTTGTAGAGACTTTGTTCTTGACTTGCAAGTGTGATTAGAGCTGGTTTTTCATTGATTAAAGACCCAAGGCAAGTGGATGTTTTGACCCTTTTATCTTTGAATGAGTCTTGATAAAAATGCATATGATTTCACCATGTATTTTGTGTTATTAGTGACTTGCTTAGACTTGAAATAAATGCACATTGGTAAGCCTTGATAGCTTGTTTTATTCATGAAATAGATTGCTAACCAGATTTGAAAGAATGAAGAAAAGGAATGGAGAAAATGAACAGACCTGCTGCACTGCTGTAACAGAACCTGGGTTCTGTTACGCAGTGTACGCGGTCGACCGGCCAAGAGGCGCGGTCGACCGGCGACACTGGGACAGACCCCCCTGCAGAGCAGCCTGCTGAACTGCGGGAGTCTCAGTTCTACAGTGCACGCGGTCGACCGGCCTAGGGCGCGGTCGACCGAGCCACAGTGCACGCGGTCGACCGGCCTAGGGCCAGGTCGACCGGCCCAACTGAAAACATGCTGAAAAACTGACTTTTTACCCAATGCTAGATGGACTTTAAAGGGACTTTTGGCCCTTTGTTAGGTGGACTTTAAAGGGACTTTTGGCCCTTTGTTTAGTGGACTTTAAAGGGACTTTTGGCCCTTTGTTAGGTGGACTTTAAAGAGACCTTTGGCCCTTGTTAGATGGACTTTCATCGGACTTTTGCCCCATGATTAGGTGGACTTTAAATGGACTTTTTGTCCTGTGATTAGATGAACTTTACATGGAACTTAGTGACCCTTTTGTGGACCCGTTTGACTTCCTTTGAGGATGGTTGAACCGACATTACCACACGGTTAATCCGGTTGTATCGGTACTTAACCTAATTCAATCGTGAACGGAACGGAACGACGGGATATCCTTTCTTTTATCTAAACGCGAAATTGGTTTGTTTGGATATCGCGAATCCGTTTTCCTTTCGATGACTGAGTAGGTTGTAAGGTACTACTAGATTAACGTTGTGCTTAGGTTCCCCTCTCTAGTAGGTTTTGTTTATTTAAAATTTGATTAAGGTTTGAATACCTAAAGTGCATAAAGAGCCCGGAATGTCCCTAAACTCAAGGAGTACCAAGTAATCATTACAATCGACATACGGGGTCCTTATTCACTTGATTTATATTGAAACCCGATAATAGCCCGGATTTCTCGAATTAAGATTTGTCTTGAATCCCGACAATAGCCCGAATTTCTCGAATATTGACTTAGCATTCCCGAAAGCATTGAAAGTGTATTTTTAGCATTCTTGCTAGCCCGGTTATACATGCCCGAATGAAATGAAATTAGTGCTTTTGAGCACCCCGTCCCGCCCGTTTATTTAAGTGCATTGCATATGATTTGTACATGTCTCGTTTCACATGATTTGACCTATGAGTCGGCACCACTAAGCTTGGCTTTCCTTGCCGGTTTGATCCACCGACTTGGAGACCCCTTCCCGTCCCGCCAGCTGCAGTTTGGATCCCGCTACCCGGTTATTACCGTGGTCTTGTCCCGATGCCGCAGATTGCTACTGTGGTCCCCGATGCCCGGCTCGCTACCGTGGTCATGTCCCGTATTGTATTATATTATGTATATGTTACTTGTGTTGCATCTCCTCACTTCGGTGACTGAGACAACACCCCGATATGCTCATGTCACTTCGGTGATAGAGGACTTAGCTTTGTGTGGTTGCCATCTTGCTCGTTTCCCGTTTCCTTGGATACCGTACATGTTTTATATTGCATACGTATTTGAAATAATGTTTATCTTGTTTTATGAAACTAATGCTTTGACAGGTTTAAATGATTTTCAAGGTATTTTCTATATTGCTATGTCTTTTCACCCGTTTGTCAAACCGTCGTGTTTGACCCGCTATTTTGGTACTCAGGTTCAGTTTCCCGCCCCGAGCTGAGAGTTGTGGCTGTGGAGCCATGAGTGCGGTTGTCTTGTCGGCTATGTCATGTAGACATTGGGCTTGACATCGGAGTTTCGTCACATGTGGGTAGTGGATATTAGTTTGTATTGTTCGGCTTTTATTAGCCTTTCTTGGGATTGTAATTAATGCACTTTGTTACTTATAACTTGAACATAATGGAAATGTAATATCCTGTTACTGTCAGCTCTGTATTTTATTTATGTTGGTTTATTCCAGTCTGATATGGTTCATAAAATGATGGCTTTATGCTAGGGGTTCTATGCGACGCGGAATCCGATGATGTTCACGGACTCCGGGTCGCATTACCACAAAAGCTTCCGCAGAAATATTCAGACAGTGATGTGATTTGATTTATGGATCCTCACACACGCGGATCTAGGGAGAAAATAATTATCATCCCCCTCACTCTCCCGGACCTCTCTTGGGAGCCCGGTCCGGGGGCGTGACAATATGTGTGGACAGATCGGCGTGAGGCGAGTTTCCAAGAGCTGAAAAGAGATTGACTATAACACCGGTCCTTACTTTAACATTAGGAAGCGGCGGTTTTACTATTTTTACCGATGCTTCGAATGTTGGACTTGGTTGTGTACTAATGCGAGATGGAAAGGTCATTACTTATGGATCCCGATAGTTTAAAGACCATGAAAGGAACTATGCAACAATGATCTTGAGTTGGCAGTGGTTGTTTTTGCATTAAAGATGTGGAGACACTACCTTTATCGGGAGAAATTCGAGGTTCACTCGTGTCGTGACCCCGGACCGAGTCCCATGGGCCTAATCCGGGATCGGGACGGTAAAGATGAAATTGTGTGGATGATGAATGAATGATACACAATCCTATGAATTAATTTAAATCAAAACGTATACGAGTTCATCAAAGATGTCACTCGTACACGCGATTTCCCACAGGTGTCCGCGGTGAGGATATCATATCGACATGAATATTTCTTTTAAGTGCGGAAGCGTGTAGCAAATCTAATTCATACATTCATGTTCAAGATAGCAAGATAAAAACATATTTGAAACCAGTATCAAAATGAGCAATGATCATTAGCTATTTCCCAAAAGAAAGTTAAAGTTTACATCAAGATCATTTAATTACAATTCCTAAAAAATAGAGGCCAACAAAGGCCAATATAAACAAAATATCAAGTTCCCAAAAGAATGGTTAATTCCTAACCCAAAATGTTACGTGTCATGCCCCCAAAACCGGGATCCTGCAGCGATCCGATCTCGGGGAGCGTGATTTGGGGTTAATTTTTTTTTCTTTCTTTCCCCCAAGATCCGCGTGTGTGAGGATTACAAAATTCCACACAACCTGAAATTTTCGCGGAAGCTGATGTGGCGTTGCGGCTCGGAGCCCGTGGCCATCGAGTTCCGTGTCGCACTCAACCACTAACATAAAGCCATCAAATCAAGGCTCATAATCAGACTGGAACAAATCAAGAATCATAAAATATTGAGCTGGTAGTAACAGGACAATTCATTTCCCACATATGTTCAAGTTACAAATTATACAAATATATTCATGAAAAATCCTAAAAGAAAAGGGCTAATAAAAGCCATCCAAAAATAACCAACTAAACAAAATGCTACCCAAATTACGTTACGAACTCCGGCGCCAAAAGCGACATCTAGATGACATCGTTGGGCAGCCACTCAGTCCAACCGACGGCTCAACCGCCGCCCCTGCTCAAACAGTCTAAAAGGCAATGGGGGCTCGAAATCTGGCACCAAACAAGAGAGTATCAGACATGACGGTCTGACAAGCAAATAAACAGATAAAGGGTGACAAATATTTATAAAACATTATGAAAAACATTATAAAACAATTAAAAGCCTAAACATGAATATCGATGAAATAATTAAACAATTTCTAAACCATTAACAATTTTAAAGAGACATAATAAACTGAGTAAAAACACTGGCAATCCACATGTAGCTATATTCTCCTATTACCGAAGTAACAAGAGCAAACAGAAACCGTGGCCACTACCTGTGGGACCGGAACAAACAGAACCGTTGCCACATAAAGTGGGACGGAAATCAGAACCGTTGCCACTACCCGTGGGACTGGAATACAGAACCGTTGCCACTACCCGTGGGACCGGAATACAGAACCGTTGCCATGGCCGGAGCAGATAGAGTCCAAACTGCAGTTGGCAAATAATTTAAAGATCCCAAGTCGGGTAATCAGCCCAACAAGGTAACCTAAGCTTAGTGGTGCCTTTAAATTTCAAAACCCGAACTGATACAAGTCAAATCATAATAATTTATTTCTAAAATCGATAAAACAACTACTCCTGAACAAATACATACACACTTGTTCTCCTTGGCTCATGGGCTTGCACTACAAAGCTCTGGCCCATCTTGCCTTGAGAGTTTGTTTTCAAAATAATAGTCCCTTTGGCTCATGGACTCGCACTACAAAGCCCTGGCCCCATCTTGCCTCGAGATCTTGTTTTCAAGATAATAGACCATTTTCGAACGTGGCGAACCATTCAATTCATTTCAAAATAATTTGTAGAAAATATACAAATTTCCATGGTGAACCATTTAAATCTATTTCAAATCGATTTGTAGAAAAATATACGAATTCATGTGGTAAACCACTTGATTCCATTTCAAATCACCAATGCTTTCAAACGTGAGGAATCACTTAAATCCTTTCAAATTAATTTGCCGAAGAATACATATACATTTTCTAACTTGGAATGGAATAGTGTATAGTGAATTTATGGCCTACCAAGGGATACCTTAATGCACACTTATTTCTTGGAGGTTAATATATAATGGGTTTGGTACCAATGAAAATCCACAATTCCTAAGGTTAATAAGTGTGCCTTAAGATTCACAACATTTCCCGGGTAAGATTCCTATCAATTCTTTCTCTCATCTCTCCCATTCAATTTACACATCCCAAAGTATTATCATTTATCAAAATTCATTAATGGGCTTATACACATTATAAGGAAATTTACGAGCCTCAAAACAAATAGGAGAGATGGGATGAAATGGGCCTAAAACAGGTCTAGGAATGACCCACAAAACAGTCCCAAACAGGCCCAAAAGATCAGAAAAACAGTCCCTAAACAGCCCAGAAAATGTGCCCTGGACAGACCTGGGCTCTCTCCCAGGCCCGCTCGAGAGGGCCCAGCTCGCTCGAGCGGGCAGTCACAGAAGCCAGGCCCGCTCGAGCGGGCCCAGGCTCGCTCGAGCGGGCTAGGCTTCTGCCTAGCACGTGAACAGTCAGCATATGGCTGACTGTTTCCTCCTTCTTCTTGGTTCAGATTTCTTTCTTCTTCCTCTATCATTTTCAGTTTCTTTCCCATCCATTTCAAGCCTTTCTTAATCATTGAGAATCCCCATTAAACCATAAACATTATTTACATTCAGATTCCCAAATCAATTTCAGCATATTGTATGACATTAGAAATATAGAATTCTGCAGGAATCTGACCTCATTTGTATATAAGAATAATGCTGAAATCTGAACTCAATTGCACACTAAGATCTTGCACAAATCTGAACATAACTAAACATGGAGACATTGCAGAAATTTGCACATAATCTGAACCTTTAAAAACATTGCAGAAATCTGAATATAGCTGACCATTAAAATATTGCAGAAATTATGCACATGAAATGAAAACAAAACCTGCAGAAATTCTGCACATAGCAAGCAGAACACTAAAACTTTTATGAAATCAACCTATATAGCCCAAGAAAAGAATCAAATGAATACCAATTTTACAGGCATTCCAATATCAGTTTATTCACTTGCCTCAAGTGCAGAAAGGGTCACAAACCACTCTAAGAAACTCTCAAGCCCAGCAACTCCAATCTACACAAAAAAATCCAACGAAGAACACACTAAAATCCACCAAATTCGAAATAGAAAAGAGCTCTCAAGAAACTCTTTTGCATGCATGAAGAAAGGGTTCAAAAGGTTCCATTAAAACTAGAAATTTGAAAAAGAAGCTATTGCTAACCTTTTAAGAGCTCTAGACAAGAAGAAGAGCTTGGAGAAGAGATGGGTTCTAGCTGAAATTCCTCAAAAATAGTATCTTTGAAAAGCTTGAGATGAGGAGAAAGGATTTGTGAAATCAAATCTTTAAATAGCACTCAAGAAATATACATGCAAGAGGAGAGAAGGGGCTGAAAATGGAGGAGAAGGTTCAGCTGTGTTGCAGGAAAAATGAAATGAAGGAGAAGAATGTCTCCAACGTGGGTTTTATTTGGGTTTTAAGTGAGGAAGGTGGGCCCCATGGGCCCCAAATCTTCAAGTGGCTAGATCGATCATTTGTGAGTCCCGAATGAAAACGATGAAGAAGACAAAGTTGATCATCGAAATATCTAGTTTCCAAAAAGTATATTTTCCTCATGATTTGCAAATTTCGAAATTCATGCACATATTTGGTGTGAAAAGTCATTTTTGCCCTTTTTCTCGAAAAACGTGATTTTTGAGTTTCAAATTCAAACGGAGAAAACATGAAAGTTGTTAAGATCAATAAAACAAATCGAGAGGAGTAAAAATCAAAATTCTTTTTAAATAAAAGAATAAATTCCCACGCGAACACAAATCACACGGGCCACCACTAGCCGAGTCAAAACAAACTCGCGGCTCTCAAAATTCTCCAAATCTATGAAAAATCTAACCAAACTCACAAACGAAGCCAAATAACCTCTAATCTCACTCAAAAAGCTAATCCACAACTAAGACAACACTAAACACGAGAATTAGGGGTCGGGGTCTTACAATAGGTAGACAAAACGTATACGAGTCAATAAAAGGTTGCCACTCGTATACGCGATTTCCCACAGGTGTCCGCGGTGAGGATATCACATCAACATGAATATTTCTTTTAAGTGTGGAAGCGTGTAACAAATCTAATTCATACATTCATGTCCAAAATACCAAGACTGATAACATATTTATATCCAGTATCAAAATGAGCAATGATCATTAGCTATACCCAAAAGTAAGTTAAAATTTACATCAAGGTCATTCAATTACATTTCCTAAAAATAGAGGCTAACAAAGGCCAATATAACAAAGTATCAAATTCCAAAAGAATGGCTAGTCCCAACCCAAGATGTTACGTAATTCGGACAACCGAATGTTTAAACGACATCATCGGCATGCCACTCTACTAATCATTGCGGTTCTCCGACCGCCTCCTCGTGCTCCTCCTCGGGGAAACTAACAACGGGACCTGAGTACCAAAAGGAAACAGACGGTTTGGCATGAAAAGATATAACAGTAATAGAAATTACCTTGGAAAACATTTAAACCTGTTGAAAAAATAAATCTCATAAAATAGAATGATCATTTATTCGAAACATAAATGCAATATAAAACATGTAAGGTATCCAAGGAAAACGGGAAACAAGCAATATGGCAACCACACGAAGCTAAGTCCTCTATCACCGAAGTGACATGAGCATATCGGGATGTTGACCTCGGTCACCGAAGTGAGGAGATGCAACATTAGTAACATAAACATACACATAATAAATAATACGGGACATGACCACGGTAGCAAACCGAGCATCGGGAACCACAGTAGCAATCTGCAACATCGGGACAAGACCACGGTAATAACCGGGTAGCGGGATCCAAACTGCAGCTGGTGAGGCAGGAGGGGGATCTCTAAGTAGGTGGATCAGACCAACAAGGTTATCCAAGCTTAGTGGTGCCGACTCATGGGTCAAATCACATAAAGCAAGGCATGTACAAAATTCATATGATGCACTTATACAAATGGGCTGGACGAGGTGCTCAAGGCACAAATATCCTTTCAAATGAGAAGTGCATATCGGGACTAGCAAAATGCTGCAGTTGCAAATTCAGTATTTTCGGGAATGATAAATCATAAATCATGAAGTTCGGGACAAGCATCGGGATTCGAAATTCGATCAAAGTGAATACAGGTCCTGTATGTCAAATTTAATAAAAATTGGTACTCCTTGAGTTTGGAGACATTCCGGGCTCTTTCTACACCTTAGGATTTTCTCAAGGCTTCAAATGAATCTCTGTGTTATGGTATCTTTCTCAAACGGACTCCATACATATCTCTGGTTGAATAGTCCCCATCATTCTCTAAAAGGGTGCACAAATGATTGGGACAGAATCCTCTTCATTTCAGAATTTCTGTGGAATTTCGGTCAGCTAGCGGTTAGCTGGCGGTTAGTCGCTGAAGGGTTCAGCGGCTAGCCGCTGACTAACCGCGAGGCTGACCGCGGATTTCTGGGAAGATATCATGCTCACGAGAAAAGTAACAGTGACAGCACGGTTAGCTGGCGGTTAGCCGCCGGTGGGTTCGGCGGTTAGCCGCTATCTAACCGTGAGGCTGATCGTAGGTTTTGGGCGAAGATGTGCTCTCTGGAAAGCTGACCGCAATGGTTCAATCGGATGGCGGTTAGCCGCCGGTTACCAGGTGGCTAGTCGACAGGTGACCGCTGGCTGACCGCCAGGTGAGGAAATACCCCACTGTGTCCAGATTTGAGCCCATTTCTCCTTCAAACCCTTTTCGTTCATTCCCATTCATCTTCTTGTAATAAGATGAGCTAAAATGCTCCTCCAAACCATCACTCAACACTTCTCCAATACTCCTATGAGTATTTATCCAATCAACCCTTCTTCTCATTCACATTCAACCACAAAGAGGAGAGAAACAATCCATAACTACAAGGAGCCATTTAAACTTTTATCAAGCAACAAATGAATGCTAAAAACCACATTTCCAAAACATTACATGAACTAATAAGACTCATTAATGTACATTTATTTCAAGTCAATGCAAATCAATAATAGTATGAAATATATATTGAAATCATCAATGCATTTCATTAGAACCATTCAAAACTCAAAATATCAAATCATCCACTTGGCTCAAGGTCTCTAATAAGCAATCCAAGCTCTAAACAAGCTATCCAAGCACAAGACCACAATCTTTACAAAAAACCCCAAAACAACCCTAAAATGGGTCAAACAAGGAAATAGGAAGAGAGAGCTTTCAATAATGGGAATGGAGCTCCTCTAAGGTCACAAGAACACAAATCTAGAAGATAGAGATGATTGCTTACTTGGAAGGTCCTCTTATGGCAAGAGTTAACTCAATGAAGATCTTCGAGATGGAGGTTTTCTTCAAAAATAGTGTCAATGGAAGAAAGCCTTGAAGGAGAGGAAGAGGATGGTGACATCCATTCTTCAATTTGTGCAAGGTTTGGTGGAGATTTTGTGATGGAAAGCAAGAAGGAGAAGAGAAACAATGAAAACCCTAGGTTGGAGAGAGTTGTACTAGAAAAAGGGAAGGAAAGAGAGATGGGTTCTCTTATATAGCAGTTGCAAATGGGCTCCACCACTAGAAATCTTTGTGGGGTCAAAATCATGGCTTTTGGGACTTCAAATGAATTCGACGAAGAAGGAAGAAATGATCATCGAAATTTCTAGTTTCCAAAAACTATATGTTTCGCGGGTTTCGGAAATATCAAATATTGGGTCCAGATTTAGTGTAAAAAGACTGTTTTGCCCTCAATGCAATGGAAGTCAGGTTTCGGGATTCGAGACGGGAACGGGATCAACATGAAAGTTAAAGAGATCGACAAGATTAGTAAAACGAGATAAAAACACCAATCAAAGAAATCTCGAATAATCCCCCAAGTAAAAACAAAGTCATAAAAGGAACCCCCAAAGGGCCCCACTAATCACAAAGGCACTCAAAATTTTCCGAAGCTATAACAAAGCTATTCTAAACCCAAACTAAACCAAAATACACTAAACACACTTAGAGCTAACACACTACTTAATCAACACTAATCGAGGTCACTCGGGTCAGGGTCTTACATCCTCCATGTAAGACCACGACCCGAGTGACCTCGATTAGTGTTGATTAAGTCGCATGTTAGTCTTGCTTTGGTTAAGTGGATTTTGGTTTAGTTGGTTTAGAATAGCTTTGTCATAGCTTTGGGAATTTTTGAGTGCCTTTGGAATTAGTGGGGCCCTTTGGGGGTTCCTTTTTATGACTTACGTGTACTTAGGGGATTACTTGAGATTCTTTTGATTTGGTGTTTTATCCCGATTTACTTATTTTGTTAATCCCTTGTAAGACCCCGACCCGAGTGATCTCGATTAGTTCTTGGTTAGTTGCGTGTTAGTCTTGTTTTGTTTTGTGGATTTGGTTTAGTGGTTTAGAATAGCTTTGGAATAGCTTTATGGTTTTTGAGTACTTTGGTATTAGTGGGGCCCTTTGGGGGTTCCTTGTTTATGGCTTTTTGTGTACTTGAGGTTTTATATTGGTTTTCTTGATTTGTATTTCATCCTGTTTTGTTTATCTCGTTATTGCTTTCAACTTTCATGTTGATCCCGTTCTCGTTCGAAACCCCGAAACTTGACTTTTCTAGCTTCAAGGGCAAAACAGTACTTTTACACCAAATCTGTACCAAATTAGTGTTAATCCCGAAACCCGCGAAACATAAACTTTTTAGAAACTAGATATTTCGACGATCATTTCTTCCTTCTTCGTCGATTTCATCCGGAGCCTCGAAAACCACTATTTCAGCCCAACTAGGTTACTAGATGGGGGAGCCCACTTGGGTAGCTTATAAAAGAGAACCCTCCTCCTTCATTCTCTCTTTTCCAGCAACTTTTACTGAACCTAGGGTTTTGGTGCACCTTTCCTTTCTCTTCCTCTTGCTTCTCCATCATCAAGCATCACCCAAACTTGCACCATCATCTCAAAAGATTTCATTTTCTTCTTCTCCACTTCAAGGGCTCTCCATTGACACCATTTTTGAAGGAATCCCATCTCTCCAAGACCTTCTTCTAGCTTGCATTGCTCATTTGGAGAACCTATTGGTAAGATCTTTTCCTAATCTTCTAGATTAGTGTTCCTTTGGTCTTAGAGAAGCTACATTTTCAATATTGAAAGCTCTCTCCTCTCCTTCATTGTTTTGACCCATTTTAGCGTTTGTTTTAGGGGTTTTTGGTAGAGCTTGTTTCCTTGTCTTGCAAGAGTGCTAAGAGCTTGTTTTTCATTGATTGAAGACTTAAGGCAAGTGGATGTTTTGATATTTTTACATTTGAAAGAGTTTTGCTGAAATGCATTTATGTTTTTACCTAATGTTTTGAGGCATTAATGACTTGTTAGATTTGAAATAAATGCATATTTGTGAGTCTTGAAAGCTTGTTTATTTCATATATGAGATTGCTAATCAGATTTGGAAGGAATGTAGAAAAGATAGGAAAAATGGGGAAGACCCCTGAACTGCTGTAACAGAACCTGGGTTCTGTTACGCCGTTCACGCGGTCGACCGGCATATGGCGCGGTCGACCGGCGACACTGGGACAGGCCCCCCTGCAGAGCAGCCTGCTGAACTGCGGGAGTCTCAGTTCTACAGTGCACGCGGTCGACCGGCCTAGGGCGCGGTCGACCGGCGACACAGAGGTCAGGCTCTCTGGAGCCTGACCAAAACACTGTTCACCATTTTAAGTTACAACTCCCGGTCGACCTGGCCCTGGCCGGTCGACCGAGCCACTGTGTACGCGGTCGACCGGCCATGGGCCAGGTCGACCGGCCCAACTGGAAACCCTGTAGAAAAATGGACTTTTACCCTATGTTTAGGTGGACTGTAAATGTAACTTA
Organism: Camphora micrantha; assembly: GCA_003546025.1. Classification (NCBI taxonomy): domain Eukaryota; kingdom Viridiplantae; phylum Streptophyta; class Magnoliopsida; order Laurales; family Lauraceae; genus Camphora; species Camphora micrantha. Next base: position 14,010 of record QPKB01000875.1, read on the forward strand.
GTGACCCTTTTGTGGACCCGTTGGACTTCTTTGAGGATGGTTGAACCGTCATTTTCTCACGGTTAATCCGGTTGTATCGGTACTTAATCTAGTTCAATCTTGAACGGTACGGAACGACGAGATATCTTTCTTTTATCTAAACGCGAAATTGGTTTGTTTGGATATCGCGAATCCGTTTTCCCTTCGATGAATGAGTAGGTTGTAAGGTACTACTTGATTAACATTGTGCCTAGGATCCCATCCCTATTATGTTTTGTTTAATTAAAACTCGATTAGGGTTTGAATCCCTAAGGTGCATAAAGAGCCCGGAATGTCTCTAAACTCAAGGAGTACCAAGTGATCATCACAATAGACATACGGGGTCCTTATTCACTTGATTTATATCGAATCCCGATACTTGTCCCGAATTTCAAGAAATGTGACTTATCATTCCCGAAAACATTGAATTTGAAACTAAAGCTTTTGCTAGCCCCGACATGCACTTCCCGTTTGAAAATGAAATTAGTGCTTTTGAGCACCCCGTCCCGCCCGTTTATTAAAGTGCATTACATATGATTTGTACATGACTTGTTTTACACGTTTTGACCTATGAGTCGGCACCACTAAGCTTGGCTTTCCTTGCCGGTTTGATCGACCGATTTCGAGACCCTTTCCCGTCCCGCCAGCTGCAGTCTTGGATCCCGCTACCCGGTTATTACCGTGGTCTTGTCCCGATACCCGGTTCGCTACCGTGGTCCCGTCCCGTATTGTATTATATTATGTATATGTTACTTATGTTGCATCTCCTCACTTCGGTGACTGAGACAACATCCCGATATACTCATGTCACTTCGGTGATAGAGGACTTAGCTATGTGTGGTTGCAATCTTGTCTGTTTCTCGTTTCCTTGGATACCTTACATGTTTTTATATTGCATATGTATTTGATCAAATGTTTCTCTTGTTTTATGAAATTAATGCTTGACAGGTTTAAATGATTTTCAATGTATTTTCTATATTGTTACGTCTTTACACCCGTTTGCCAAACCGTCGTGTTTGACACTTGTTTTTGGTACTCAGGTCCCGTCGTTGGTCTTCCCGAGGAGGAGCTCGAGGTTGCGGTTGGCGAACCGCAACGACTAGTTGAGTGGCACGCCGATGATGTCATCTAGACATTCGGGTGCTTGAGTTACGTAACACATTTTGGGTTGTGTCTAACCATTCTTTTGGGAACTTGTCACTTTATTCATATTGGCCTTTGTTGGCCTCTATTTTTGGGATCAATGTAATTAAACTACTTTGTTGTAAACCTTAACTTTATTTTTGGGGTTATAGCTTTAATGATCATTGCTCATTTTGATACTAGTATGAAACATACTTTAACCTCGGGGGCCGGAAAGGTTGGGGAGGTGAGTGATGATTATATTTCTCCCAAGATCCGCGTGTGTCAGGATCCAAAAATCACAACACTCTCTGAATATTTTTGCGGAAGCTTTTGTGGCAATGCGACCCGGAGTCCGTGGACATCATCGGATTCCGCGTCGCATACAACCTCTAACATAAAGCTATCATTTTATGAAACATATCAGACTGGAATAAACCAACATAATAAAATACAGAGCTGACAGTAACAGGATATTACATTCCCATATATGTTCAAGTTACAAGTATCAATGTGTATTAATTACAATCCCAAGAAAAGCTAATAAAAGCCGAACAATACAAACTAATATCCACTACCCAAATATGACGTAACTCCGATGTCAAGCACAATGTCTACATGACATAGCCGACAAGGCAACCAGCAACTCATGGCTCCACAGCCAACAACTCTTAGCTCGGGGCGGGGAAACTGAACCTGAGTACCAAAATAGTGGGTCAAACACGACGGTTTGGCAAACGGGTGAAAAGACATAACAATAAGGAAAATACCTTGGAAAACATTTAAACCTGTCAAAACAATGGTTTCATAAAACGAGATAATCATTTATCCAAATACGTAAGCAATATAAAACATGTAAGGTATCCAAGGAAACGGGAAACAAGCAAGATAGCAACCACAAAAAGCTAAGTCCTCTATCACCGAAGTGACATGAGCATATCGGGATGTTGTCTCAGTCACCGAAGTGAGGAGATGCAACATAAGTAACATATAAATATACATAACATAATACGGGACGGGACCACGGTAGCGAACCGGGTATCGGGACAAGACCACGGTAATAACCGGGTAGCGGGATCCAAACTGCAGCTGGCGGGACGGGAAAGGGTCTCGAAGTCGGTGGATCAAACCGGCAAGGAAAGCCAAGCTTAGTGGTGCCGACTCATAGGTCAAAATCATGTAAAACAAGACATATACAAATCATATGAAATGCACTTAAATAAACGGGCGGGACGGGGTGCTCAAAAGCACTAATTTCATTTTATGCGGGCATGTTATAAACGGGCTAGCAAAAATGCTAAAATACACTTTCAATACTTTCGGGAATGCCTAAATCATAATTCGAGAAATTCGGCTATTATCGGGATTCAAGACAAATCATAATTCGAGAAATTCGGGCTATTATCGGGATTCAAGACAAATTCATAATTCGAGAAAATTCGGGCTATCATCGGGATTCAATATAAATAAAGTGAATAAGGACCCCGTATGTCGATTGTAATGATCACTTGGTACTCCTTTGAGTTTGGAGACATTCCGGGCTCTTTATGCACCTTAGGTATTCAAATTTTAATCGAATTTTAAATAAACAAAACATAATAGGGATGGGATCCTAAGCACAATATTAATCTAGTAGTACCTTACAACCTACTCAGTCATCGAAAGGAAAACGGATTCGCGATACCCAAACAAACCAATTTAGCGTTTAGATAAAAGAAAGGATATCCCGTCGTTTTGTGCCGTTCAAGATTGAATTAGGTTAAGTACCGATACAACCGGATTAACTATGAGGAAATGTCGGTTCAACCATCCTCAAAAGAAGTCAAACGGGTCCACCAAAGGGTCACTAAGTTCCATTTAAAGTCCATCTATTCATAGGGCAAAAAGTCCATTTTTCAGCAGGTTTTCCAGTTGGGCCGGTCGACCTGGCCCATGGCCGGTCGACCGCAAACACAGTGGGCTCGGTCGACCGGCCATGGGCCAGGTCGACCGGGAGTTGTAAAAATAAATGCAGGAACAGTATTTTGGTCAGGCTCCAGAGAGCCTGACCTCTGTGTCGCCGGTCGACGCGCCCTTGGCCGGTCGACCGCGAACTGCGCAACAGCAGTCGCCGCAGTTCAGCAGGTTGTCCAACAGGGGGGTCTGATCCAGTGTCGCCGGTCGACCGCGCCCTTGGCCGGTCGACCGCGGAACTGCAGTAACAAACCCAGGTTCTGTTACAGGCAGTTCAGTGGTTTCTTCCATTTTTTCTTATCTTTTCCTTTCCTTCTTTCAAAAACCTGATGAGAAACACTAATACGAATGAAATAACACAAGCTATCAAGAACTAAAATGAGCCATTTATTTCAAATCTAAACAAGTCATTATATCCAAATATTAGTGAAAACATAAATGGGCATTTCACAAACTACATTCAAAGATAAAAGCTATCCAATCATGCCCATTAGCCTTAATCCTTAAAATAAGGAAATCAAGGCTCCTAAGCAACTTGCAAGTCAATACATCAAGCCTAACAAAAACCCCAAAACAAAACCATAAAATGGGTCAAACCAGCAAAAAGGAAGAGAGCTCCTTATAATGAAAATGGAGCTTTCTCAGGACCGTAAGAACATGAATCTAGAAGATTAGGG